>CAVLEF010000196.1:0-20693 GCA_963661955.1 Leptosia nina | reverse complement strand
AAACTATTAAAGGTCTAAAGGTAGCGGACAATGAGGTTATGGTAAGCTTTGACATCACATCACTCTTTACAAACTTACCTATAGCTGATTGTATCAAAATTATTAAGAGCAAACTTATTAAACACAACATGCCTATAGAATATGCGGATATCTTAGAACATTGCTTGACAACCGGGTACCTACTTTGGAATGGGGATTTCTATGTTCAGGTAGATGGGGTAGCCATGGGTTCTCCAGTTTCACCCTTAGTTGCTGACATTTTTATGGAAGACTTTGAGGAGAGAGCCCTTGCTTCTTCCCCGGTTAAACCTAAGCTTTACAAGCGATACGTAGATGATACCTTCACCATCTTACCCAAAGCACAAGTATCTGCATTTCTTACACACCTTAACTCAATTCACAATAACATTAAGTTTACAATGGAACAGGAGGACAATAACACACTACCTTTCTTAGACATTTTAGTAATTCGTGATGAACACGGTAATATTGGGCATACCGTCTTTAGAAAAACAACCCATACAGATAGGTATTTGAACGGTGACTCACATCACCACCCCAGCCAACTTAGTTCTGTCGGAGTATCTTTGTTTCAGAGAGCCCGCCGTCTCTGTGATGCTGCCCACTTAAATGAGGAGTTACAGCATGTCAAGCAGGTCCTATGCAAGAACAAGCTGAGAGTCCCTCCGCAGCATCCCAGGAACAGGAACAAGCCACCCACAGTCAAACGTCAGCCCGCCTACCTACCATATGTGAAGGGAGTTACAGATAGAATTAGCAGAGTCCTAAATCGAGCTTCTATTGACACAATTTTCAAGCCGCACAAGAAGATTCAGCAATTCCTGAAACCAAGCAAGTGTACTATCCCTTTACAAGATGCAGGCGTTTACAGACTGGATTGTGATTGTGGCCTATCCTACATCGGCCAAACAAAGCGTAGCATCTCAAACAGAATTAAAGAACACGTCGCGGATATAAAACATAAACGTCTCTCCAAATCTGCGGTATGCCAACACTCATCAGAAGGGCCCAATCACTACATTCGCTTTGACCAACCAAAAATCCTCGCAAAGGAGAGTCGATTTTTTCCAAGATTGGTACGCGAAGCAATTGAAATCAAAAAACACCGAAATTTCAATAGGGAGGACGGCCTCAAACTATCAAACACCTGGGATCCCATATTAAAAACTCTGGATCCCAATAAACAGCATACCAGCAAACGCGAAGACACCGTTAGTCAATTCTGTAAGGACCCGGCCAGTTTCGCCAAATACCAACTTCGACGGAACAGATGGCGCTAGCGTAGCAATTCTTTACTTTGACGTCTGAGACATCCTCCATCTTTAGTCTCCCCGTGACCACGGCTGCTGCAAAGCATCCGAAACGTCGGGCCGAAGTTAAAAATCATTTTCAAATAAGTTTAACTAATATATCGCGTTTTAAACCGTTAAAGTGTTTTATTTAAATTTTTTAAAATTGTCAATGACTACAATCATTTTTAACTTTCATAAATAGTTTCCAGTGTTAGTATCAATATGGTGTTTTACACTTGAGCTATGCTATATATTTACTAAAAATTAGTAAAGATTGGTTCTAATCTTTATGTAAAGTTAATATATTGTATGTCACCTGGTACAAAATAGCTTATTGCATTATGGTTAAAGAATTTTCCATATCAGACAATGACTTCGTAATGCAAAAGACATGTGAGAACTAAAGCGAATTGTCCTGCAATATTTTTTTTCCTGGCAGGATATTGAGAGAGGCACCAGCTACCTTCGCCTTCGACCCGACCGTGTGGCGATGCAAGATGCCACTGCCCAGATGGCAATGTTGCAATTCATCTCATCTGGCTTGCCAAGGGTGGCAGTGCCGTCCACCATACATTGTGATCACTTAATAGAAGCCCAGATTGGTGGAGAGAAAGATTTGGCGAGAGCAAAGGTACGTTGTACAAGTACAGCATTTAAGATGTTATGTAGTAATGCACACTACTCTATGTATCCACCTTTGTCTTTATTGTATTGAATATTTTTAAGTTCGCCTAGAAAATTCAATGTAGGGCTGAAACTGAATTTTCCAAAGGTTTCCCCATAAATGCTTATTTGAGGGGAAAATTTTGAAAAACTAAAAACAAATCATAAAAATAAATTCCTCTCCTAAAACAGGACATCAACAAAGAAGTCTACAAGTTCTTAGAGACGGCTGGGGCAAAATACGGCGTCGGCTTTTGGAAGCCAGGTTCTGGTATCATTCACCAGATTATACTTGAAAACTATGCTTTCCCTGGATTGTTGATGATCGGAACAGATTCTCATACTCCAAATGGAGGAGGTCTAGGTGGACTTTGCATTGGTAAGATTGTTTCTTCAAACCCCCTAAATTGCTGTTTGGTGTTTGATTAGAAAATAATGAAAAAAACTTAATTTTGGTATTAACCAAAAGAGCTCACTAAAATTATTTTATAATATTAAGATGGCTAAAGTTTTTGTCACTGGTATCCGACTTTGAGAAGCGCAGTATTGGTCTAAGATTCGAGTTTAATCCATCGATAAAAAACATTAGCGCCTCTCTTAACATTATTGCACTTCTAAATTTATTATTCTTCCTCTATATACCCAGCGCTTTACTAGACTCACGATGACCCCGTATTTTAGGTGTCGGTGGTGCCGATGCCGTAGACGTGATGGCCGATATCCCGTGGGAGCTGAAGTGCCCGAAAGTAATCGGCGTACGCCTGACTGGTAAGCCGTGCGCGTATCTCAAAAGCATTATAGTGCGTCTTCGGTCTCCAGGGAAATGTGAAGTAAATAATCTTAAGATATCTCGTGCTAAAAATAGTAGCAACGTGTCGTGGCCCGCAGCCAGGCGCCCAATGCCTCGTGCTATTTCGTTTTATAGATAGAGCAAACGCAATCACTTTCGACCGAACGTGTCAGAGGGATGTTTTATTGGGTCCATCATATTAAGATTACCCGCATAGCCGATTTTGTCATAAAACCCATTTCGTTGCGTTAAAGTGTAGGATACACAAACAAATGACATTCCTTTAAGGAAAAATAAAGAAAAACACCCAGTGCTATTTTATTTGGAGATAAAAGTTGAATAATTATCATTGTTTAATCATGTTATCGTAACAATGGCGTATAGATCTTCACTTGGAATTTTCCAAAAAAAATTTCAAGATGTTCAGCGTTATCTTACATATTTCAATATTTATCAAATGATAAAATATTTACATGTGATTTTACAGAGTTTGGAAATCCCTCTACCTATATTGCGCACATCGCAATAATTTCACCGACTACTTACGACTACAATTACGTACATCAAACATATTTACGAGATCGATAACGCGACATTGTCGTTGTTATGAGGTCAATTGGAGTGTGTTGAAATTGAGCCGAAGTGTTTGCCACGTCAGAAGTATTAATTAACTAAACGGCGCTACGTAGCGAGGAGACACTTCTTCTGTATAATTCTATGTATCTAGGAACATGTCTAATGGACAAAAAAAAACATTTTTCAGTAAAATTATATTTTAATTAATTATTCACTGATAAAATCACCAATCACATCCTAACGCCGTTTTCGTCACCCATGCGTCAAACATTCTCTACTATAGCTCAAAGCGACGGACGTGGGCGCCATAGCTGGGTCTTGTGCGTTCAGATAAGGGTAGGGATAAATGGAGGCACTTGTAATAATTAAAGATGATTCATAAAGGTAATAGTTTCCTGACAAATATGAAAGTGCACAAGAAAATTCGGTTTTATCAAAATAAAGTCATTATTTATAATTAATTTTGGGCGCTCCGAAAGTCCGAAGGCTTAACGAACAAATATGTACTGGAAGATTTCTAATACCACTTCTAAAATATTACAAAGGCAATCTAAAGACTATTGCAGGCAGAGAGCGGCTATTGCAAAGCATCCGAAACGTCGCGTAGTTAAAATAATTTACAAGAAATTTTAATTAATATATTTCGCGTTTTAAACCATTAAAGTGTTTTATTAATATAAAAAGATAACTGTGATGCAGGCTGTACTAACTCGTGCTTCTCTAACGGAATGTCTTATCGCAAAAAATGTCAAAATTTTAAATTAGATTTACATTATTCATCTTATCAGGTAAATTGTCCGGCTGGACTTCTCCCAAGGACGTCATTCTAAAAGTAGCCGGTATCCTGACGGTGAAAGGAGGCACAGGAGCGATCGTGGAATACCATGGCCCCGGAGTGGATTCCATTTCCTGCACTGGAATGGCCACTATTTGCAACATGGGTGCCGAGATTGGAGCCACTACAAGTGTAAGTGTGTGACCGAGCATTACTTAGCCGAATCAATCTTTTTATATTCTTTATTAACGAAGTTAACGATTACTAATCTCCTTGCAGTTGTTCCCATACAACGCTCGCATGGAAGCATATCTGAAGTCGACGGGTCGCGAGGGAGTGGCCAGCGCTGCCAACTCTGTCAAGCATCTCCTCACTCCAGACGCAAAGGCGCCTTACGATGAAGTAATTTTATTTTAACCAAACGCTAGTTCGGACATTTCATGCCTGCAATTATGCGGTCTCTCGTATCTTCTTTTAGATCAGATCTAATTCGTTGTCTGTGTAGATTTAACCAAACGTTTTTGTATAATGAAACTTACCGGTACACATTAAGGGCCACCATTATTAACTTGTTCTCTTCACTAGCTCATCGAAATCGACCTATCCACCCTGGAGCCCCACGTGAACGGACCGTTCACACCGGACCTCGCCAACCCCATCTCCCAGTTGGGCGACGCCGCCAAGAAGAACGACTGGCCGGTCGACATCCGCGTAGGACTCATCGGGTCTTGCACCAACTCTTCGTATGAGGACATGGGTCGCTGTGCTAGTATCGTCAAAGAGGTGATTTTTAATGTCATCGATCGACAAACGACCGACTGTGCATCCGGCACGTTTTCGCTAACAATAATAATTTTGTTCACGTGGGCACATTTCTGCCTGATCGATTAGTAACGAGCGAGTATATTTAAACGGGTTTTAACTAACAGTCAAAGCAATGTTAGTTGACGTCCGATCACGAAGTATGCACCTTTGGCTTCAATCTTGGAATGTTCGCAATAAATTTGAAATTATCTATTAATTTACATAATTGTCGTTCAGGCGCTAGGACACGGTGTCAAATCTAAGATTCCTTTCAACGTGACACCCGGATCCGAACAAGTCCGCGCCACCATCGAGAGGGACGGCATCGCACAGACTTTGAGGGACTTCGGCGGTACTGTAAGTGATTTTGATAATTGAATTGACAAGGACCTAAGGTGAGACCTTTATTTGTTCCATGTGTGTTTTCGTAGGTGCTGGCTAACGCGTGCGGTCCTTGCATCGGTCAGTGGGACCGTAAAGACGTGAAGAAGGGTGAAAAGAACACCATTGTGACGTCGTACAACCGAAACTTCACCGGACGCAACGACGCCAATCCTGCTACCCATTGTTTTGTCACCAGCCCCGAGCTGGTCACGGCCCTCTCCATTGCAGGTCTGGCTTATCATTCTTCGTAAAGGCTAATTTCAAATTCGCATCAAATCCAAACCGATTTAAAGCAATTATTGTGCGTTTCCCTCACTAATGAAGTATTTTACATCAGGTCGCTTGGACTTCAATCCGATGAAGGACGAATTAACCGGCGCCGACGGCAAGAAGTTCCGTCTCTCGGACCCGTTCGGTGACGAGTTGCCCACGCGTGGTTTCGATCCCGGCCAAGATACTTATGAGCACCCACCGGCTGACGGCACGAGTGAGTCAAGCCTGTGTTAGATCCCGACATATTAGAGAAAAAGACGACACAGGATGCCGTTTGATCCCACGGGTTAGGATCCGTAAGCTGGGGTTAATGCCGCGGAGTTCCACAGCACGCTTCGGCATGCCACAGGATTCGTCAGTATGATCTGCCGTGTGTGCCAGATCTTAAACAGTTAAAAAAGATTAAGCATAAATACTGAATTTAGAAATTGAAGTTTTTTTTTGTATTTTAACAGAGGTGAAAGTCGACGTATCACCCACTTCTGACCGTCTTCAACTCTTGGAACCATTCGACAAATGGAACGGCAAAGATCTCACCGATCTGACCATCTTGATCAAAGTGAAGGGCAAGTGCACCACGGACCACATATCCGCCGCCGGACCCTGGCTCAAATATCGCGGTCACCTGGACAACATTTCCAACAATATGTTTATCACGTGAGTAAGCAATTAAAGAGCGAGTAACTTATTTCCTTTGAAGGATATACAAACTCAGTTAAACAAGCACGGTGCATTCGCTCCTTACCTCATAGCATGTAACCAACTATCGGGCACATCTACCATAATATCAAAATCATACCTAATTTAATTCACTTCTTATAACGCCACAGAGCGACGAACGCCGAGAACGGCGAACTGAACAAGGTTCGCAACCAGAAGACAGGGGAATGGGGTCCCGTTCCCGGAACGGCTCGCGCGTACAAGGCGGCGGGCATTCCGTGGTGCGTCGTGGGGGATGAGAATTACGGAGAGGTACGGAAGAGATTTAATGTTCAAGCTTTTGCTCGCGGTAACGGCGGCGTAATAATTTGTCCTTACTGTGCATAGCGAACAGTCTCGCTTCGCTCTAAATCCAAATGTTTACGTTTTGTCGCTGAAAGTTTTTAAATCAAGTACACTGACTAAAGTTATGATGAATTGACCGAGTACAGTGAGAGCGAGAGTGGCTTTATCATTTTAAGCAGATCGGTAAATATAAAAATTTGGGCTTTAGAGTTTAAATCTTGTTATATTGTATTAAGATCGCTTCGATATTAGGTTGGTATAGTATTATCGTTGTGAATGAGGTGACTTATTCCAAGCTATAACGGTTCCAGGGCTCGAGTCGGGAGCACGCAGCGTTGGAGCCACGTCACTTGGGCGGTCGAGCTATCATCGTCAAATCCTTCGCCAGGTACATCCGTTAGGCATCCCTAATGGGCATATTTATAGATATGGTACGGTATGTACATTCCTTAACCACAAACTTTTTTCAGAATCCACGAAACTAACCTGAAAAAACAAGGCCTGCTTCCTCTCACGTTCGCCAACCCAAGTGATTATGACAAAATCCAGCCTGCCGACAAGCTTTCGCTGCTCGGTCTGAAGGATCTCGCTGCCGGAAAGGTACAACCTTTGTTAATTATCCATTCATTTATACTAATATATAAAGCTGAAGAGTTTGTTGGCATGTTTCAACGGGCTATTCTCGAGAACTACTGGTAGAAAAATGATATTTGTGTTGGAGAGAGCATTTATTGAGGAAGGCTATAGGCTATAAAACTTTGCGCAGTGATTGATAGGAGCGAAGAAACAGCGGGAAATGTGGAAAAAACGGGAAAAAATGTTCATCTTTGTGGGTTTCCAATCCGTACGCTGCTAAAACGGTTTAAGATATCCAAAACATCTGTATGATAAGATGATTTCTCTTGAAATAACCAAAAAATATGTCCGCAAAGTATGTCTATGTTTTGTTGTTATGTGTTAAAACGAGGAGACGCAGACGACGGCGTGGGTAACAGTTAAAAGTTGTATAAATAAGGACGTTTGCAAAAAGACATTTTGATGGCCAAAAGAACTATTTTATATGCGGACGAAGTCGCAGGCACAGTTAGTTTGATTCTAATAAGGATTAAGGGCACCTCCTTACCTACGTAAATAAATGATTTTTGACTTTGAATTTTACGATTGCAGCCTGTAGAATGCGAAATCAAGCATCAGGACGGCAAGTCGGAGCGCATCAAATTGAACCACTCCCTCAACGAACAACAGATCGCTTGGTTCAAGGCCGGTTCGGCTCTCAACCGCATGAAGGAACTCGCTGCCAAGTAAACTTCTGGTCGTAGATAAAATCACAAAGTGTTGCCTTCTATTCGAATTTTCAAATGAGCGTCGCCGCCGCTACATCTGCGCGTCTCGGTTTAGAGATAGTCAACGATGCCGATCGCCTTCGTGAGCCTCTACTTTAAAGTTACAATAAATATTAATTAGACTTGGCAGCGCTGAATAGTATTGTAAGCACTGAAACAACTTGTTACCACATGTAGTACAATAATGGTAGTGCATTTCTGGATGCCGTCGCGGCATTTTGTTACTTAGAATTGTAGTAATATAAATGTGTATCTATCTTTTGAACATTGTTTTCAATTAATTGTTGTATTGTACTAGTAATTATGTAAGAATTCATGTTATTTATGTACATAATTATTTTTTGTGTACTACTGTTAATTTAAACTAATAAAAATTACGAACTTACAATTATTTTATTTTTTTGGCCCTTAATTATCTTATTTTCACTCAATATTGCTTGTTGATAGATGTAAAGAAATATAATTTTAAACACAATACTTATTATTATAAAAATTTAAATTTGAACTCGGTTTGTCTTAAAAATGGCTTATAAAACGTCACTGGTGGAGGATTATTCTAATAATCATTAAATCATGTGTTACCTGTGAGGGAACTATCAGGTTTGCTTTTTTAATTTGCAACTATTATTTTGTATCAAGTATTCTATCAAAATTTAAAAGTAAGCAATATAATCATTAAGACATTCTTCGAATAAAAGTCGTTTTGTTGTAAAACTATATAATTAGCTGTTAAACTCAATCTTCATTATCTTCATTGTCACTGTCAGCATTTATGTTGAAGTAACGCAGTTCATATGAATCATGAGCCGAAGCAACCACTCGAAGCCAATCACGGAGGTTGTTCTTCTTCAGGTATCTTTTGGTCAGATACTTCAAATACCTCTTGGAGAAGGGAATGTCTGCAATAATTGATGAATTAAATTTCGAGAAGAGCAGTAGTAATTAAAATATAGGAAAGAATTATCATAGGCTTATGAAAAACTTAGAAAGCTTCATACACAAAATTAAAAAAATACTACATTTTTAAGAACTAAAATGCGTCTAAACAAAAATGTGGGTTTGGTGGAAAAATCTAAGACCATAATTATCAAAATGGAATAGAAACGACAAAAAGACTTACCTGCACTGATGGCAACTTTAGTTTTGTCGCGAGCGATTACAACGTGATTGCCTAGGTTATTAGTTTTGCCTTCAACTTTAACACGCTCTTTTAAGTATTTTTCAAAGTTTCCCACATCGAGAATACTGTCTTCTGCAGGGTGGGTGCAGTCGATGGTAAATTTCAAACTGATTTTTCTTCTTTGGCCCTTGCCACGAATTTTACCGCCTTTCACGCCTTTCTTACCAGTTTTCTGGTGTAATTGAGCTTTTTTAGCTACTGGCTTCTTTGCGACTGCCATTTCGGCAAACTGTAATAAAAAACTATAATCGTAAATTATAAAAGAGTAACTATAATGAATAAAAATAAATGATAGCCTACCGAACACGTGTTACAGTCGCCGAAAAATCTACAAAATGGCCGATTCCAAGTGACACTTACGTTGACATTAAACACGGTAATTATCTTTTTTTTATGTTATACAATTGTACATTACAGAAGATGTCAGGATAGACTATGGTTATCGAAAATGTATTATAAATTATGACGATTATTTGAATAAACTATTAACAATTATTAATAAAAAATATTGCTCATCCTATAATGTTTGTTAAAAAAATGATATAAATATAAAGAAAAAATGTAGTTTAAAAAATTATGAAAAACTGAAGGTAAAAAAAAAAATAAAAATAGGTTTTCTTATCTTCAATTCATTTTTTCATGGGAAACCGTTTTCCACTTTATAGAGTTTGAATATTTTAGGAATTTAAATCGATATTTATAGTTATTTGATCCTATCGGGACATTTTATAGGAGTTGGCATCACTACATCGAATATTTTTATTCTCCCGGCTAAAAGGCTAGCGTCCATGGTCATATGATGAATTAAAAATAATTGTATATATAATATTCTCTAATCGAAATAATTATTATTTAAAAATATTGACTGGATTTTTAAAAGTCAGTTTTAGTTTTCACCAGTACTCAATGAAACATTCAGTAATTTATGTCCTGAATAAAGATTAAGCTACAAATTGAAAATGGATGATGTGAAGGTGAGCTAATGTTAATAAAATGGATAAATGTTTTACCGTCTGCGGCTGCGATGATCTCGAAGGAATTACTAACTCGGACTTGGATCGTTTCACGGATAAAATAGAAAATGTATTAAATGACGAAAAAGGTAGGCGTCTATTTAGAAATTTTATGTTTTCAAGTAATATGAAGCACGGAAGGCGAACTCTAGATTTTTGGGAACGAAATGAAAGGCTCCTAAATTACCCAGAAGACTCTGATAACTCGTCTCATCGGAGCTACCTCAGAGATGTGGATCATCTTATTAACGAGGCAGAAAGAATTGAGGAGCTAGATTTTGCTGCAGTGGAACGGTTAGCAATCGCGCGCGATGACGGTAACAAACAAGAAATAGTGGATGCACTTAAAGTTATCAAAGTGGAAACGACCAAAGCCTTAAGAAGAGAATACTTTGCATTTAAACTGCGGTTTATACCACCAAAACATAAATAAAATTTATAACCATAATAGTGTACTCACCATATGGTGATTCATATATGTGTTTGTTGTGAATCAGAGAACATGAACTGCATGTTTTGTTATTTATATTTTATTTATTGTGTATATATGGAAAACATTAAATTATTATGAACTTAAACATTTTTATTCACCTTACACAAGATTATCATATGAGATAACTATATAAAGATTTGCCAGCAAATAAAGGTCTTCAAATTGAATTGGATCCGTTGGTTCAGTTTGGTTCGAATAATAATTCTACATTGTATGCCCTATTAGCCTTTCCTAACTATGCTCAGATGATTTCAGACAAGACGATAATGTAATTACAGTAAAATATAATAATATTAATAAAATATGACAACATAAAAATAGAACATGATGTGAAATTTAATAATTCTATTAATATTTACTCTTACAATTAAAATACTTTATAATTTTTTCATATAAAGTCTTTGTCTTAGATAATATGATAATTAATTATTGTATCACTGCAGCTGCTAAATTGCAGCTTATTCACTCTTAGGTTTTCTTCCATGAGTAGTACATCTCCAGCGGTTTGTTGACCTTAAAAAAAATTACTTTTATTTATTTAATTATTATGGACACTAGCTAACTTGTAAGTCCACTTGATTTCTTATACTGTTCTTTTATTTTGCTTATATACAAGCATTAGCACAAAACAAAAATGACTATCTTGTCTAGTCAGATATTTCTCAAGTAGTAAACATAGCATGTATTTCATGAATTACCTTCCAGTACTTGTCATTTATCTGTCTCAAGGTCTGCGCTCCAGCAAGAGGCACATACTGCCCAGGTGCTGGAGCCACATAGATGCAAAAATTAAGGAGACGGTAGGCTTCAGGCAGCTCAGCGTCTAAGTCTAGTGTGAGGCGCATAGCTAGGTACTTACTCAAGTGATCAACTGAAAACATTTTATTGTTTACTTAGAAGAGTAACATTATTAGTAGATTACAGTATTGCCAGAAAAGATTGGGTATCCTTACTAAAGAATAGTGTAAAAAACCCTTGCATGCTTTGGAAAACAAATGATGATGGAACCAACTTGTGCTACACTATAAAGAAATGTTTATTAAACAAAGCATTTTTTTATAGTAAGCATCCCATTTAAGTTTTAACACCATCAAAGCTAAGTATAGCAATGTTAATTAGCTCTTTAAATAATATTCCAACTACTTGTACGTCAAAATGAAATTTTACTAAAATTTTGTCACAAAGATGTGGGCATAAGCTCCGCAGGAGACTAGCTAGTTTTAAATTAATATGCCATGAAATATTTTCACTACAAAAACCACTATGTATTACCTGAAGCATTAGCTGTTGTTTTTAAATATCTGACTGAGCTATCTCTCAGAGCTCGCATTAGTTGATTGTCACCCGTCATTTCTGTTGGATGAGGTTTAAATACTAATTCTATTTCATTGGGGTTAAGAACTTCCCCCTCCCCTTCAGTGTCCATAGAGTTCTCACCCTCAGTCCTAAAATATTATATGATCTGTTGTATATTTTAGATAGGAATATAGTAAAAAGAAAAGGTTTAATTTTACATTTACCTCTATAGACTTTAAATGTAGACGACAATATGTTACTAGTGGGTGACATTCTATTATTTGTAATTTTTATTATCAGCTTTATGTAGTGTTCAATTGTTACTTCTATATAATATTTTATTGATTTTATTAAAGAATAAAGGACAAATATTTAATTATGGTTCTTTTAGAGGTCTCTACAAACCTGCCATCGCTAGATTCACTCTCTTCACTTCTTTCCGAAGTTAAAACTGATTTTGCCCTCTTAGTAGTACTTGTGTTTTTGGATACAGAACTCACATTAGATGGCACTGGGGATGGGGTACTTCTCACAGATGCTGGGTTAGATGTGGATTGGCCTGGGAGTGTTGGATTACCAGCTGAAGAGCACTCCCTGGTGATGGCTGTACTCGTAGTACTTCCATTTTGAGCTGATTCTGCAGTACCATTTGCATTTGGTGTATTATTGTTACTGTTTTCTTCCTGGTTTTTTCGCGACCTTTGAGGCCTATTTTGTGATTGCAGTTTTATACCTTCAGTTATGGAATTAACTAAGGAAGCTTGAGAATGGGACATGTTAATTTTTGCCAACACCCGCTCTTGGTGAGCCTCATACTCGTCTCTACTCGGATATATTTTTGATATGAGTAGGTCAAAATTAGGATCAGGTCTAAGAGACCGTTTGGAGACTAATTTCTTTCGACAGGTAGGGCACTCTTTGTTACCGGAGCGCAAGGCGGTTATAATGCAATCTGAACAAAATCTATGAAGGCATTCCTTCGTAGTCATCGTCTTCTTGAGCATATCTAAACAAATTGGACACATCAACTCGCTGTGTAAACTCCGTGGCGAAACCGCGATTTCTGTCGCGTCTGTTATCACTTCTTGCGGTGTTCGGTGCAATTCGTACAGTGAAAGTTCCCATGTTTTATTTTGAGAAGGTTCAGTCGATGACATATCTCTACTTCACTGTATTGAAGGTCCTAAATAAGTGATTTTACTAATCGATAATTGTTCTAGTAAACAACAAGCGAAAAGTCAAAACTCAACCGCCGCCATTTTGTTTATGTTTGACAACAACAAGAGGCAGGAATCTCTCTGTTGGATTGTCATCTCTGTCACCTCTGACAATTCGTATATGCCATGTCTTAATTTATTTTCATCACTATGGGAATAATGACCTATACTTATATTATAAACTAGCTGTAACAACTACTTCGGCGAGTACTGTCGGCGAGAATCGTTATTTTGGGCATCCAAATGCGTTTTTGTAAACCCCGTCATCTTTATAAAGTTAGCTGTTACCCAAGAAGTCGGTCACGTCCCTTCCCGTCGTTCTTACAAGTTAATCTTAGAAGATAGACACATAGCGTCGCAGATTTTTTTTTTTATAATTTAAAGAGAAATCATTCTTTCATACATTTTTATTGGGTATTTCAAGATACCCAAAAAATATTCCCGTTTTCGCAGCGTACGCATCGGAAAAACACAGAGATGAAAATTTTCCCCCGTTTTGTTCACATTTCCCGCTGTATCTTCGCTCCTATTAGTCACAGCGCGATTATATTTCTTTTATGGCCTATAGCCTTACTCCATAAATGTTCTAGCTAACACATAAATAATTTTTCAATTCGAACCAGTAGTTCCTGCGATTTGCGCTTTTAAACAAACAAACAATATATAGATGCGAAAGTAACTCTGTCTGTTCGTCTGTCTGTCCGTCTTTAACTCCGAAACTACTGAACTGATATGAATGAAATTTAGTACACAGATATTTTGGAGCCTGCGAAAGGACATAGCTACTTTTTAATGCCAAAAAAGGGATGATAGGGGTTGAAAAAGGGGAGTGGAAGTGAAAGTGAGAGTGGGAGTTAAAGTAGCACTTAAAACATAGATTGGCTACCTTAAATGCGCCCTTACATAAATTAATAAACAACCTAAATAATAAAAAATTTAGCCCAAGTCACTATCGCGGACGAAGCCGCGAGCGCAGCTAATTTAAACTATAAATATGGTGATATGAAACCTTTTAAATAAAACACTGTTCAAGTGTTTTTACACGGTTTAAAACGCGATATATGTTAGTTAAACTTATTCGGAAATTATGTACAAAGGATGAAGAAGCTAGAGGTATTATATGTTCGGGTTTTGTCAATGTTTGAAACACAGTTTATAGCACAGATTGTTACTTTCTTGCATTAAAATATCTCTCTAAACAATCAAGCTTTGTAGCCTTGATCGATGGGCATGTTTTTGGACCGGAGAGCCAGCTATATGGTCCTTCATAGAATTTCATTTAGTTCAGTGTGCGTTCACATTGCCCGTTAGTAGAAATTCTTTTAGTTCTTGCGATAAAAATGTCGAAACATGCTCTGAATGTATAAATGTGTCTACATACCTAACAAATATGGTGAATAAATTATGTTAGTGGTTTATAACAGTTTTATGCAAACAGCTTGATCATCAAAGAGTACTGGAGTCATAAGAGCATTAACTGATTTGTCGCGACGTACTTTGGCAAAGCGAGTCTAATTTGCACATTTGGCTAGTAGCATTTTTACCTGGATAATTTTACAAAAAGCATTGAGTGGTGAATGGAGTGTTGGCTTAGTAATAGGGCTCTCGTAATTTGTGATAAAATTATTAGCGTTGTGTTTGGGCCATTTCCTAAAAATTACATTTGGCTGTGCGTTTTTGAACAGGCGTTATGAGATAGACGATACATGAAAAGCAGTACGTTCGTAACTCGTGTAGAAAATTATACAATTAAAGAAAATAAATAATTACCAAAGTATACAAGTTGTTTCCTTGTACTACCTATATAAGAAAAATCTATAATCTTAAGCTATCCATATATCCTATACTGTTGAAGAAATTTGAACAATACCTAATAATTGTAATGTGTGTTCTGAAATAAAGCCTAGATTCTGTACAATCAGCTCGAAGAAATGATCAAAGAAAATATCCCATGCGAACGCGAGCCACAACAATCGCTATTAAAAAAAAACAAAAGAAAAATATATGTTATAGCGCTGTAGCAGTCTTATATATGAAGTAACTTATTTTGATAAGGAATTATACCAAGTACAAATAAAAGTTTTGAATGTAATGTATTGTTTGAAATAGTTAATTCTAACAATTCAAAAAACAAGCTTCTTGATTTATTTTTGTATTGGCATGAATTTAAACAAAAATATGAATAAAGTGGTCTAATTTTGGTACTTATATTTCGCGTTTTAAAAGACGAGTGTTAAGAGTGTTATATAAACACATAGTGTTTCTTTTATCGTTTAATAATTTGTTTTTACTTACATCCCACCTAGCTAGTCTATCGTATTAAAAATATTTCCAATTAAATTTAAAAATAAGACATTGAGTTATGTACTTTGAATAATTTAATTTGGATCTAACGTAAAATATATAAAAATTGTAGACAAGTCTTGACGTTTGAATTTTTCGAAAAGAGCGCCTAGCCTTGTTGTACAGGAACTAAAATCTGATTTGTGCCACTTTGATTAGGCATCACAGTGAATACGTTGCCTTGGTTAGTGGTGCCTTGTGTTGATGGTTGGACAAAAATTGTCTGTTGTCCTTGTTGTCCAGGTTGTTGTACCAGAATTGTCTGTTGATTGGGCTGAACTTGTTGACCGGGTTGTCGAAAAACAATAGTTTGTTGACCCTGTGGTTGAGGTTGTTGTTGTACTAGAAAAGTTGGCTGATTTGATGATCCAGAAACAATTATAGCTTGTGGCTGTCCTGATTGCGCTTGTTGTTGTCCGGGTTGAATAATCATTGGCTGCTGCGTTGCTTGTTGACCGAGTATAATTTGTTGTTGACCAGATTGCTGGGGCACTAGTATCGCCTGCTGACTTGGTTGCTGAGCTAATACCATTGCGGTCTGTTGTTGATTGGGCTGAGAAACCAGCACTTGGTTAGGTTGTTGTTGTACCAAAACTTGCTGACCATTGGGCTGTGTCGTCAGAATCATGGTCGGCTGACTTGTGAGTTGACTGGCAAGTGTGGGTTGCGGATTTGATCGCTGAATAACAATTTGCTGTGGTTGATTTTGAGGAGAAGCCAATATGAATGTTTGTTGGGGTTGCCGCGACACCAATATTGTTTGACCGTTTGAATTTGGTTGATTCAAATATGTGGCTTGTTGCCCGGGTTGGCTAAGGTACACTTGTTGTTGCGGACTCGGTTGAGCGATTATACTTTGTTGTTGCTGACTCGGTTGACTAATGTACGAAGTCGTCTGTTGGGTAGGTTGAGTAATATAGGTCTGTTGCTGATTTGGTTGGTTCACGTAGGTTTGTTGAGTTGGCTGATTTACGTACGCCGATTGAGCTACTTGTTGGTTCGGTTGTTGATTGACCATAACGGCTTGTGGGTTGTTACTCGTTGTCTGTTGTTGGTTGACTATGACATTTTGCTGTGCCGTTTGTTGTCCTGGAGAACCGCTGTTAGAATTCAATTGAGCATTGGCTCGAGTTACACTCGACTGATCGGCGCTTCTCTGCTCTATTGATGGCTCTTGTTCGTTTTTTTGATTTTGAAGATGCTTGAATGTATCCGCGGGAATAAACACTCCGGAAACTATGTTCTTACTGTTTCCATCACCAACTGGAAGTCCATTTACAGTTATAAGAAGCGCAGCGAAAATTGTCTGAAATCCAATTAAATATTGTCTGTAGTTTACGCTAGTGGTACATTTTTACATAAAACACTTAAACGGTTTAAAACGCGATATATATTAGTTAAACTTATTTGAAAACTATTCTTAATTTCGGCCCGACGTTTCGGGTGCTTTGCAGCAGCCGTGGTCACGGGGAGACGGTTAAAGTGTTTTATTTAAATGAAATCCAATTTCCAACAAAGTCTATATTAACATATTTACTGAATAATAAAGATAAGAAAATTTTTCGTGTAAACCATGATTTTATTAAAAAAATAACTCACCACGTGCATTTTGATCATGTTGACGTTGTGAAAGTAAGAAGATTTGTGAAAAAGACACATCGATATAGTCGTTATATACTACAGCAGTGCTGTGATCAGCTCATCAGTTAATTACTTTGGGATTTTCAAATTGATTCTTGTCGTGGTAACGAGAAATATCCATTTTTTAATTGCATATCGATTAAGTATCTACTTAGATAACTTAATGAGATGTAACCAGGAAATCCCTGTCTACTTTTATAAAAGTTTAAAGCGCTTATTTATATTATATTATTTTGAGAACGTTAGATGGAGGACTATAAGAAGGAAAACGTCCCTATGACATCCCCGGTTCCAGAGGTACCAACCTTCCACTAGCTCATAAATAGAAAACGAATAAACGGTTATATAATGTGCGACCCTTTTTTAAAAAGTAATGTGAGCGAACTCTGTGTATTATACGATTTTTTTTTTCGTAGGTTGCTGTTTACCTACTTAAAAGCATAAATCTAAGGCAGATACCACCGAAACTACAGACTTCAAACAGTTAACTAATAATCATAAAATACATTATTTACAATGACGAACAAAGTAGTATTTTGAATAAGTGTAGGTAGTATAGGTGTAAATAATATTACAATTCTAAATCGGTGCTAAGTGTCATATACTACATAGAAAATAAATTAAGTTTAAACACAAGTAAACGTTGGGGAGATCCTAGAAATGACCAATGTTTCATGTAGGTGTAAGGTTCTTAATGATACAAATCAAGATTAATACACGTTGGCCGCGAATCCTTCTACAATCTTTCGCCTCCACGATCTCCTAACATTAAGCCGTATTTAAAACAAGAAGAATAACATGTATGTCCATTTAATATTCATTTATATTTAAACATTTGCGCTTCAGCGTGAACCATCGATCCCTAGTTGCAAAGATCAACATACTTAAGAATCAGTAGATATATCTGACCTATAATCACGGTCATTCATCTTTTACTGACTTTTATTATGAACCAATAGACTATGTATTCGACAAGCTACACTAGCGGTCCGTCCCGGCTTCGCACGGGTATACATAAATAGGTAAAGATGTTTAAATTAAAAGTATGCTTATAAAAACTACCATGTATTGTTCATCCTAGCTGTTAACGACAGTTGTCTATCTCGTTGTGTCAGGAGCGTTCAGTGTTAGTTCGCGAATTTCTAGCTCCTTTTCCTTATTTCCTTCAAGTCGCTGCGAGCGCTCGGCCCTTGACTGTCATTCGTATAGCTGCGACGATCTTGCATTAACTAGACGCTAGATTCTCTGGCTCGCGATTGGGACGCGTAAACTTTCCAGACGATCATTTTAGGAAGAAGACTCTCCAATACGACGAACTTTTGCTAATCTCGCTTGGGAACTATTCTTTGATATTTATTTTAAATCTGAGAAACGAATAATAATACAAAAGAAAATATTCAAGTTCAAAGAGATTGTTCTGAAAAGATCTTTGACAAATATTATGCTAAGTGTTTTTCCTAATACTAATACTAAGTAGTTCTGAAAAGAACTTTTTAAGTGAAGCATAAAAATGTTAAAAAAACTCATAATATTCAATGTCGCTTGCGTCCACTGCGTAAGGAGCCCACTGCCCCTCTTTCGCCGAGTTAGATACTCGATGCACGGCGTGAATATTAAATTATTTGTTTGGATAAAAAATTATAAATGGTATGGATAACACGGTCTCTAAAAAAGTAGTTATAGTTACGTAACTATAATAGCTAGACATATGGTCTCACGATGTTTTTTGTAGATATTGATAATATATTCTATAATATTGTCAAACATTTTTTTGTCCTATTATAAATACTTTTCACAGCGTATGCGATGAAAGATATTTTATGGCTAATTTTGTTTCACCTCCCGTTGGTTTTCGTAGAAATTTCTAAAGATTTCTATAGTAATCTAGTACTAAATATAACCTATGTTACTCAGTGATATTGTAGCATTCTAATGAAAAAAGAATTATTAAAGTCGGTCCAGTACTTTTTGAGTTTATCCGTTACATATAAAAATACAAATCTTTCCTCTTTATAATATTAGTATAGATTTGTTTTGTTTAGTTGAATCGATGGAAGTCATTTCTAATTTAATTTAATTAAATAAGTATATTTAAGGTAATTCTACATTACTTTAGTGCTTACTAAAACAATGTAATCCTTCTGAGAAAATTTTTGACGAAATTTGAATTTGATTTTTTTTTGAGAAAAATGATGATGTTAATTATGTTTTTGTTTAAAAAAAAATTCAAATAATACAGTATATAATTCACAGGTTTTAAGACGTCGCGCCTTATTCGATATGCACATACAGTTTCGAATCGATAGTCATGAATCATGATGAATATTCTTTTGGCTCCTATTACCCTCCATACTCCTTCAAGCCTCGGGAGCATCAAAAGCACCAGCAAAAGTCTATTCTGAGTAGTTTTCGAAAGTAGAAACTATATTGACAACATTCTAAACCAAAAGAATTGGTCGTGAGTCGATTCGAAGCATGAATTTTTGCTTTTACTTCTAAAGAAAAAACAGTTAAAAGATCGCTTATAAATCGATAAGAGTGCTCTATTGAAATGATGTGTCCTAAAAATAGCTAATATTGTTAATTTTCTTGCATAGCTTAAAACACAGCAAATAAACATAAAGATAACACAAAAAAATGCACAAAACAAATTCTTTTTATTCTAGACGTATTATTTAGTTCGATGATCGTTTCAACTTTGCGAAGTCCTACGTTTATCTCGACCTGTTGGAGTTTCTATGTGACCAAAATGGCAGGCAACACTTTTCACATTTCAATAAAAAAAAAATTTAGAAGAATAAATAAGGTAAACTATCAGGTAAAGCGTAGTTAGTTTGCGCAGGTGTATCACCGTGCGCTGTAAACCGTAACAATGTCGCAGTCGCTTATTGATAAGGTTACGTATTAAAATTCATAATTGCACAATTTAATGATATATAAGATTCACTAACCGATCCACATTTTAGCCGGAGTTTTTGCTGTGTTTTTTAGTGTATATGAAAATGAGAGGTGAAAATTTAATTTCTTCCTAAAATATACATATATATATCAAAAGAGTAATTAAAGTTTTAATAATTCTCCGAGACCCGTAAACATCCATGAATCTTCTATTAAAGCTAACCTGAAACTGTAGATACAGTGCATATCGCAAATGACCATTGAAATTTAATTTATACAAACTATATGCTTATTTATTATACAAACCATTGTACATGACACACAAAAAGGGTAGTATGAGTAGAATATTCCTTAGTACAAAGATGTTGTTTAAATGAAGCGATAATAGAACTTTTAAAATTATTATTATTATTACTCATATTGATACATTACAATTCATTTGATTTAAAAAATAAACAATAAACAATGCCTACAGACCCGAGTAAAATAATAAAATTAGAGTATAAATTAAATATGTATGTGTTTTACTTTCTCCTCAACTATAAAACAAAAATTGCTTAAAATATTCATGTCCAAGTGTATCTTCAACCGGTAGAAGTAAAAATATACTTAAGGTTTAAATTAAGATTTTTCTCTACTACTAGAAAGCAACAAATTCACAAAGCAAATTCGATTACATGCACATT
>CAVLEF010000182.1:0-104600 GCA_963661955.1 Leptosia nina | reverse complement strand
ATTATTTACAGATAAAAAAAATAAATTTTTGTTACACATCCTACTACTATTAGGATGGATGTATGGATGTTTGTTACTCTTTCACGTAAAACTACTGAATGGATTTGAATGAAACTTTACCACAATATAGCTTATACATCAGAATAACATATAGGCTACAATTTTTGAGGTTTTTAATGTGAGGTCGTAAAAAAACACATTTTTTGCGCTTACATTGCAAACGCTGACTGAATCCTACAAGATAGATCAAAACAATGTACTACAGTATTGTACAACTTAAAAAGGTCTCCAAAAAAGTCCGTGATGGTATATGTTTATCTCTTAGGAATAACCCACAATAACCATTTTTTATCCTTTACTTTGTACGAGAAATAATGGCTTATTTACGAAGCGGTTTTAAGCAATACAGTGTTAATCCTTATCGAATTAAGTATCTTAAATACATTGTGCATTTAATAAAGAAAATATGGCTTTTTACAGCATGTAAATTAAATAATTTCGAAGATATCACAGATTTAAAATGCAGAGTCATAGCAATTTCGGCGATAAATACCGGCAGCGGTGCCAGGCGAACGGGGCGCGGGGGGAGCGGGGTAGGTGCGGTGGGGAAGAAGTGGCTCATCGCTAAGTGCGCGACCCGAACGCGGGCAGACGCGTGAGGGCAGACGTCGTTGACGGTTGTGTCCGTTTTGCGAATTTTCAAGGCACTAGCGATTTGATAAAAACGTATGGTCGCCTACTTTAAGTTATATAGGCCTAAGGTTGTTATTGCCAGGTTTCTTTTTGGTTAGGAGTTACACGTACAAAAAGATACTTCATTTTTACGAATTACTTCATTGATAATTCAATTACTATATAGATAGGTTACTTACAGTTAATTATAACAAATTATATAAATAGGTTAATTATAACGAATTACTTCATTGATAATTGAATTACTATATAGATTAATTAAATAGGCAAGGATTGCATTAAAGTACAATCATAACAATAACTACCGTACTGTATTTTTTGGAAGTATAGAAACAACACGTACTTAAGAATTATGCCGCGAAAGCGTAAGTCTAATCTTTCCCAAAGCTCTAATAAAGCTCGAACTATGAAAGTAGCTAGACTTAACGAGACGTTTCCACAAGCCGAACTGCGAAGGCTTAAACAAGCAGAGCGTGAGGCAGCTCAAAGAGCTGCTGAGACACCAGAGCAGTCCCAAGATAGACGTCGACAGCATGCTGAGTATCTATCATCTCAACGGGCTGCAGAGACACCCGAACAGTCTCGATCTCAACGTCAACCGAACGCTGAATATCTGGCATCTCAACGGGCTTCTGAGACACCCGAACAGTCCCAGGATCGACAGCATTCGATAAAGCTGCATTACGATGAAACTCTTGATTACGAAAGCCACAAGCTTATAAAAATAGAAGCGATGAATAAAGAATGCAGATTTAGTGGTGCTCTTAAATGGAAAGAGGAAGCAGGAGGCATGTGTTGTTCGGGAGGAAAAGTAGTTCTTCCTTCAATAGACGAGCCTGTTGAACCTCTTAAAGAACTTTTTTCAAATGAAACAGATGAGTCTCGCCGTTTTTTAAAAAACATAAAATTTTTCTCACGGTCAGCTCTATGTGGCTTGCTCACGTCTTTCCAAAGCGAAGAATCTGCATGTTTATGCTGAAGGAAAAAGATCGTTAAATGTAGTTTATAGGAGCATACTGCAGTAGCGACCTATAGACCTATGATTAGGGCTCTGCAGTGCTTAGTTACCGTATTTCTTACTTATTACTAGACTAGACGGGACGAACCTGAAGTCTACGCGAACGAAGTCGCGGGCAAAAGCTAGTATGTTATAAAACTAACGAACGCGTTCGGCAATACACGTTGTCTGTGATTCCCCCACTCGCTTCTTTTTTTTTTGTTATAATTGATTTAGGTGCTTCCAGAACCTTTGCCTTATTAAGATCGCGTTTACGATACAAGTACTTTCGGAAGCGTTCGCGGTAAAAGTTATATTTGAGATACAGTTCTCGGAACTCTCAAGACACGCTAAATTGAATTGGGCCACCGATGACCGAACCGCAAATCGATTTTCTTTTCAAAAAGCTGCCCATGCTTCGCTACACATCTTTGCTATATATTGCCACTATATAGAATTTTATTTAAATCAATTGAAACAAGCTATAATCTAGTAAATGAAAAAAAAAGTAATAACATAATGTTTATTATTTCTTATTTAAAAAATATTTAGTACATTCTTGGGTTGCGTTCAGTGGCTTCGGGCTTCTCTTTCATCTCCTCTTGAATCCAATCAAGGAAGGAGTACACCCTCGTGTAAACATCTGGATATCCTTTCGCGCAAGGCATGCCCCAAGAGACGATGCCGACCACCCGGTTATTCTCTACTAGCGGACCACCAGAGTCACCCTAGAAAATCATTGTTTTACTATTTTCCGTATTATAATAACATTTTTTACTTATATCTTTTGAAAAAATTGTGTACATTTTTTGCTTGAAAGATCGGATTATCCTATAACTGTTTTTCTCTTGAATTAGGTTTAATCAACTCAAGCTTATAATTTAACTTACGTGACAAGCGCCTTCGCCTGCTCTAGTCAGGGAACAGATCTGAGTATCATAGACAGGGTTAATTCCATTAAATTTGCTTTGACAATCGTCAACACTCAGTGCAGTCACATTGATCATTTGCAAGACTTCCGGCAAATTGCCTGGGTACTGTAAATACAACCAGTTTTTATGTAATATTCTCACAATCATCGATTGCTTTGTTGATTATCCTAATTAAACATTCGCTGTTAGCTTATTTTGGCTTAAAAACATTTGAAAATCTAAAGACTAAAGCCGAAAATTAATCTTTACGGCTCTTCCATTTTTCAAAGGTAGTTCGTGGCGCGAACAGATTTACAGAAACAGTCTAACATGATCATTCAAATTTCAAATATATGTTTATCTATACATTACTGCTATTAAATATGCTACGTTTATCACTAACAGATAGTCTACCCCATCCAGTCAAGAGTAACTCAGCATTGGCTTCCGTGTTACTTTCCGGCAACAATATCGGTTGCACTCTGTCTGTAAATTCGATATCTTCGGTAACTTTAACCAGACTTATGTCATTTGATATCAACCCGCTGTTGTAACTTTCGTGAACAACCAACCTCTCCACTGAATACTTAGCTCCGCCAGATTTTAAGCTGTTAGTGCCGACGACAACCTTTACAGAACGAGTTGATGATCTGAAATCAAATTGCTTTAATAAGTTGGCCATAAGAAGTTCTAGCTCCAACACACCTCACAGCGAAAATAAAATAATCAGTTTTGGTAGACAAAGTACACGAATTAAGCGAGGGCGAT
Organism: Leptosia nina; assembly: GCA_963661955.1. Classification (NCBI taxonomy): domain Eukaryota; kingdom Metazoa; phylum Arthropoda; class Insecta; order Lepidoptera; family Pieridae; genus Leptosia; species Leptosia nina. The sequence continues at coordinate 101,231 of CAVLEF010000182.1, read as the reverse complement.
CGGTGAACCATAAAAAAAAACAATGTTTTATTAATACTTCAATTAAAATTACATAATTAAGTTCTTATAACTAGGTCCCGAAACGATCGAACCGATGTGAGGATATCGCCCGAGAAGCCTCGTCCGCTGCTTGCGCTTCCGTTTTATTATCTTGAGCGAGGTGAAGGGCAAGGGGGGTGCAAGAGGGGTGAAATGCACGTGTAGCACACGTCTAAACAATTTTATATGTAAATAAAAATCAATCAAAGAAAACACCCACAAAAATAAAAATAAGGTTTCACTACCACTTACAACTCTTTAGAATGATAGTTTTCATGAAAAGCTTTACATGTAAAAATCTTCGTGGTTAAACTTGCCCACAAATATTAACATATTTTTTTATCTTTTAAAAGTTTTTATTTGAGAAATCGTTCGTAGTTTCAAAGAAAGACGCCGACAAACAATCATGGGGTTAAATAGGTAATTAAAAAGGTAAACACGATGTGCTGTTGATCTATTTTTCCTTTGGACATGCGGAGATCCAAAATAAGAAAACACACACTGCACTTGCATCTAAGGTCGGTCATGGTGTGAATATCGAAATTTCTTACCATCCTTTGGACCAACATTTTTACGAATAATTATAAATGACAGAGAAAGCTATTTTTCTTGTACACAAATTTACCTGTTAATAAGATATATATAATATACAAACCCTACAGTGCAGTGAGCTGCTGTCAATATCCACCTCTTATTCAAAATAGAACCACCGCAGAAGTGCGAATCGTATGCACTCCTCAATGACACTTGGTAGGGAATCCCACCATCTGGCGCATCTTTACCCCCAACAATTCTCGTTACAACAGTATCCTGTGCGGTATCTTCCGGTAGAATTATCCGAATAATAGACCCTGGGTAGTATTTGGCTTTATTAATATTTAAATTCAGTTAAAGTTTAAAATTGGCACAAAATCCAGTACGTATATTTTTTGCCTTTATTTCCCCACGCAAGAAATTTCTCAATAATAATAATATTACTGATAGTGATAGCAGATAAAGTTTCGTTCGATCTTCCTACATAATATTAGAAAATGGTGGTATTTTCGACATTTATTGGCTATCTAATATTTTCAATACATTCTATGCTAATCATTTGAATTGTAGTTAACAACAGTTCCTTAATTATAAACCACTTCCATTTTATTTTTATTGATACCCATAAATATAATAATTTTAGCTAGTATCTGATCACTTAGTTGCCTGTAACTAAAATCGACCGGAGAAATAGATCACAGAAAACATAATGCGATTACAGAAAATGGTATATCGCACACATAAAATACAGACGCAAGATCTATAAAAGCAGAAGACCATGATAGTATTTTTGAATGAGCAAAACACAAATCTATTGACGTAAGAAAAGAAATTAGTTAAACACTTGCCTTTCACTAAACATATCACAAAAAGTAATTGTATTATTTTAACGAACATCTTGGTAATTCTAAATTAAGATATTGAATGCCTGAAATGGGATGTATTTATATGAAATAACAGCGGTATCAAACGGGACAATACTTGAAAACAATCTTGATATTAATTGGTTTTATTCGAGTGGCTAAAGCAAGGTTTCAAAACGCAAGTGCTAAAGGTTACAAAGTTTGCCTTGTCACAAAAGCGTAAAGGAAAATTTCTACTGAACAAAATAAATAGCATATAAAACTTAGTTTTATTTCGATAAGAGGAACAGGACATACCACATACCACCTATGTCATCAATTTTTTCCAACCTAAATAGATTTTTTATTTAAACAATATTTTTGTAATCTTTTCAGTGATAATTTTTTTCACTTAGTTTCACCGGTATCCGAATATGGGAATTCTAGTGTTCCAGGTCCGGTCAAATAAACGTAAAGACAAACAAAAAGCCTTTTTGCTCTTGAATAAATTTTTGTGAACACAGTCTAACAACGCGTAAAATATAGTAAGCTCTCGATATCATTATATAATAATGGCGTTATCTTAAGTACCTGCTACTGAAATAAAGATGTCTTACATTCAAGCTATTGTGTATTAATCCCTGTACTTGAAAATAGTAATTGATATGACCTAACTTTATAGTATTTAACCGACTTACTCGTATGAAGAGAAGAATTAGATATTTTTATAATTAAAAATGCAAGAAAAACAGGACTTTATTACCTATAGAAATGTTGTCAAGAAAATAATAAATAATAAGTTATGGTTTTTGATGCTGACAATTTCGAAACAGAATCAGATAATGTTTGTGTCGACACAGCTTAACATTTTGTAAAAGAAAATTATAAATAGTAAAGTCAGAATTGAATCTATGACTTAATTTTTGAAGATCAGCTTTATCCGAAATGGGTTTTTACTTAATTCCGTTACAATAGCTGTTTGCAGCGCATATGAAATGGGAATATTATTTATGTAAGAGGCTTTAAATTTCCCGCAAATCCTAAAGATTTGACATTATGTGTGACGTGGTGTAACGTCATGGATGTCAATATGGCGGGATTTTTATCGTGAATGTAGTATTGTAAAGAATTTATAAATAATGAATTTACCATTTTTATTAATAAGAACAAAGATTGCCGAAATAACTTAATTTGTTTCTTTAAGGTAGTTCTATTTATATTAAAATTGTTGTAGTAGTTTGTGTAAGTTTAGATTGTTAAATAACAAGAATATTAAATCTTTCAGGTTAAAGCAACAACGCGTTTTATTTCGCGTAAAAAATCATAATCGATGTTCTTATAAAACAACAAATTTTTATTTTGGATAAAATAGATAAATTAAATTTTGAATTTCAACTTATGGGAGGTGGCAAAAGCAATGTTGTTCATCTATCTATAATGACAACGCATGGAAGAATATATATCTTGCCACAGGAACTCCAGATAGCTAGCATGCATACAGAATTGATTAAATGTCCGGCTTATAGTAAAGTAAAAAATAGTCTAAAAAAAAAGACATCAAACAAGAAAGGTGTGGATAACAGTATCAAAAGAAATGAAAAATGTATACATGGATGAAGAGGGAAATCTTCAATTTTCGGACCAATATTTAGAAAAAAATCAATCTCAGTTTGAACCAAAAGAGACTCAAACATTAGAAAAATTATTGGAAAAGATATTACAAATACAAATTCTTTATTCACCAATACATAAGGAAATAAGCCACAAAACTGGTTTTGGATGGATTCTGAGTGGTTAATATGAAAAACCAAATTTTGTGAAACATTTGCAAGCAAAGGACACATCCTGTGGCGTATGCTTCGAAATTTAAATATCAAGATGGTTCTTTGTTTGATTATGCTTTAAAAAAGGAAAGACTTCTTTTAGATATGAGGAGAACGATTGACAAAGGTACCTTAATTGATCTTATTGTTTTTGGTTTACCAGAATATTTAATAAACAAAATTGATAGCGAAGAATTAAGAATCGGAAGGTTGGTTTAATAAATTTAAGGTGAGACAATCATTGCAAAATCGTTGGAGAAGCAGCATCTGCAGACACTGCTGCAGCAGGACGATATCCAGAAGAATTTGCAAACCTAGTAGCTGATGGAGGATACAAACCTGAGCAAGTATTTAATGCAGACGAAACTGCACTGTTTTGGAAGAGAATGCCAAACAATCATTTCTAAAAGCGAAAAGTCCGCTCCTGGATTTAAGGCAGCAAAGGATAGAGTTACACTGCTGCTATGTTCTAATGCATGTGGAGATTGTCTCATTAAGCCACTGATGCTTTACAGATCGTTTAATCCTCGAGCTTTAAAAAATCAAAACAAGGACAACCTGCCAGTATTTTGGCGTGCAAATAAGAAAGCGTGGGTTACAAGCGCTATTTTTTGACTGGTTCCGGAATTGTTTTGTTTCAGAAGTTGAAACTTATTTAAAAAAACAGAATTTAGACTTTAAAACGCTTCTAGTTTTGGACAATGCACCAGGTCATCCTCGCGAACTTGAAACTATGCATCCAAATATAAAAATGTCATTTTAACCACCCAACACGACGGCTTTGCTTCAACCTATGGACCAAGGAATAATCCAGGCCTTTAAGCTCTATAACATTAGACGAACCTTCAAAATCATATTGGATAATATGGAATGTAATTCTGATATGAATGTTATAGATTGCTGGAAGAAATTTGACATAGCAAAATGCATCGCAAACATAAAAGAATCATCGGAAGAACTGAAGCCACACTCATTGAAGTCATGCTGGAAAAAACTGTGGCCTGATCTGACTGCGGAAAATGAAGAATCTGTGCAAGTTCAAAGTTTGACTGCAAACATAGCCGAAATCGCGAATGGAATAGGACGAGATGGGTTCGAACAGATAGAATCAAGTGACATTCAGGAATTGCTTGAATCGCAAGATGAAGATTTGACTGAAACCGACTTGGAGGAAATGTTAAATTGACACTGACGTGACATTTAATTTGAAAAATCTTAGTGAAGGTTTAAGAAAGGCAAATGAGCTTTGCTTTTTTTTTATGAACATTGATCTGTCTATGGAACGAAGTCTTATTTTTAAGAGGCAAATTGCTAATGCGACTGCTGTGTACCAGTCTGATTAAAGGAGCTTTTGAAAAGTGCCAAGCAAGAAAAAATTACAAAATTCTTCAAACCATTGCCTAAGCCTTAAGATAATTAATTAAAATGTTCAAAAACTTCAATTAAATATTTTTTTTATATATTTGTTTTTTTTTATTTTGTCACCTAGGAACGTATGATCCCATATAAATTGCCATTCCGTACTCACGGTTTCTGTATTCGCGGCATATTTATGGAACATATACCCCGCGAATAAAGAGCTTTTACTGTATGTCAAAAATAGGGAGGTTTGCGGTTGTGATTTCATGAAACGAACTTAAGTCGGGACGAGGTGTCAGTGAAATTCGGCGCGGGAACGCTTGAATATTTTAATTTTTTTATGTTTAAAGTAAATTTCAAATTTCTCAATCAAAAATCTCAATTTTAAAATGGCAGACGGAAAGTAAATTCAAAATAGTGTTTTTATAATTTATTTAGTTTAAGTTGGAAATTTAAGTGGCTAAAGTTTTAATTTTTTTTTGCAGTATTCTAGCTCGTCGGGTTTCGGGGCGGCAGCTAAATCTTTTGTGCGAATATTTAATTTCCTACAAATATATAGCCACTGCCTACAACCGAGCCTTGCACGCTAAGGAATATTCTTAACTCGCAAGGTGAAGGAAGGTCTAAAGTAATTATTTAACGTTTGTACATGAATATATTTATATATATATATTATACTGACTTTATCTTATTAGTACTGGGAGGAATTCAAGGCAAAACTAAAGAAAAGGTCCGCTGCTGTCCGAACCCCCCAGGCTAGAACTGGCGGAGGGCCTTCCACTGAGCAACCCTTGTCAGAGATAGAAAAAAAATTCTTTCAAATACTTGGAGAGGATTTTGGAGAAGGGTTGCCAGGTGTTCGGGTGGAACCTTATGCAGAGGTGAGAGAAAATAAGCAGTATCCCTTTTTTTATTATTGATCTTATGGTTGTTGCAAGACATTTGCTACTAATTTGTTGACAGCCTTCAGGAAGTACTGCTGCTGTAGTTAATTTGTGGGAATCTCCAGGTTCCCAAAGTTTTTTTTTATTCCATCCACCCTGGAACCATTGCTCATAGAACCAGATGATGCTCCTCTCCAACAGCCTGCATGTTCTCCTTATCCACCTACACAATGTACTGCAGCAGCAGTATCATCGGAGGCTGGCGTACCGCATTCCACCACCGATGTCGCGGGAAACAGCGAGACGTGACCTCGTGAATTCCTCTCAAATGAGAGCCCAAGCTGCAGTAGCAAGCTCACAAGCTTTATGCAGAATTGCAGAGATTTTAGAAAAAATACACAGCACCTTGCAAAACAAAGGTGTTTTAATTTCAAGTTAGAGATAACAAATGTTATTTTATTTAAAACTACAAACAGATTTATCAATTACAAAATGTAAATATGTACAAACTAAAGTTTTATTAATAAATTATACATTTAAAAAAAGTTTTAAAATTAAAATAAAATAACTAAGTTAATAATATTAATGTACACTCCTATTTACAGATCTATAAATGACGCCTTTCCCAGAGCTGGCAAATAAGGGCAGTCCAAGTAGCCCATCCTTGGTGGAGTTCTATATTGTCGCCGCGTAAAGGCTCTGTCCAGTATTGGAGTCATCATTGTCCTTCTCAATGGATAGCCAGAGTATTGTTACATGTTAGACAATTAAATAATTCATTTCAATTACATCTTTCACTCAAAACAAAACAATACAATAAAAAACCAACAACCAAATACTCTCTGCATTAATCAATTCGTCTAGATGCATTCTGAATGGGTGGTTGGTTGGTGGGTGGTGGTTGGTTGGTTGGTGGGTAGTTTTTGTCATCAAAAACTAATAAATCTGCTATGGGAAACTAAACAAGAACTTAATATAAACCAAAATTATAAATACGTGGGGTTCAAACATGGATTAGTAAAAGCACGGAAGGATGACAATGCAAAAATTCACTCCATAAGAACAAGGACCGATCTATTAGCTCTAAAAAGAACTAAATTACCCACCCACAAGTAACTGTATTTTATTATTTTAACTTAGTACATAGCTACGTTCCCAAGTACTGTTGGATATTGAATTGGCTCAAACTGTTCAGAAATTCAAATAGACACAATCTATCCGGACATCAATCTTACAGTAAGATATTTCCGTTGGCTCTGTTCGAGAGCGATATTGTCACCCAGAAACGACTCGGTAAATGAGGTAAACAAAATTATTTACGAAAAGGAACCGGGTGATATTAAATGTTAGAAATCTGTTGACACCGTCTGCAACATCGAAGATACAGTGCACTACACTGTATCTTTACACTATACCCACAGGAATTTTTAAATTCCGTCAATCCTGCTGGTTTGTTACTGGACTAAAATCAAAAAATAGGAACGCCCCTTTTCTTTTAAACAATTTAAGCTCTCCCAATATGTGTAATGGTACAAGACTATTGATCAAAGAATTAAGAGATAATGTGATTGTAGCAAAAATTATTGCGAGTTCTGGCTATACAGGGTGTAAATGGGACATTATTATTCTCAAAACGTATTGCAATACGCTTCAGGGCTGTACATTTCATACTCGTATTATAAACTTTAAAAAAAATCTGGAAATAAATGAAAATGAAAACCATATTTATATTATTTAGTCCCTAAAATATGTCCTCATAAGTTGTCAGAACTGTCTCATTTACACCCTGTGTACTGTGTGTCAAGAATGTGGTCAAACTTGAGATTTAAAAATAAAGATAGTTCGTATCCGTGAATCAAGCGTTTGATTTTTTAGAGGTTATGGGATGTGCTTTTTAGTTCTATCTCGCAATTTTCTTGGACATTCTCATTGGAATAGACTGTGCATAACTGTAATAACCGGTGGAATATGACTGTGAAAATGGCGACGAGCTATCTTGTCAGTGCGCCTAAAATGAAAGGGCAGGATAATTACAGTTTCAGTGAGCTTTCGTGGCTGAGACTTTCTTAATTCTGGAAGGACTCCCTGATTGCATCAAATCGGAGACTGTACCAGAAGAAATAGGAGCAGCAGGTGACGCGAAAACTAGAGCCAAACTTATTCTTACAATAGATTCGTTGCTGTACCTCGTTGCACATCAAAAGTGTACGAACGACCCATGAACAGTAGAAGAAGTTGAAGAACCTGTTTGATGATTCAGGATTTACAAGGGGAATTAGTTTGCTGAAAAGTTTGATTTCCATTCGACTAGAATGATTCAATGACTACGTGTCATAGATAATTGAAACAAGCCAGAAATTGAGGGTTTCAAGATAAATGATGAGTGCGTTGCATTGCTTGTGTTAGCGGGATTGACAGAAAAATATTTCCCTATGATAATGGCGATCGAGCTTTGCGGCATATCATTGACAGCAGACGCCATTAAAACGAAGTTCTTGGACATGGAAGAAAGCGGAAATGGTGGCGACAACAGAGCCTTCAATTCCAGTGGTGCGTTTACGATTATAAGAAAAATCGGAATGTTGGTAGCACTTCAACCAAAGACAACCTCTACGGAGGCAAGAATTTTCGGGAGCTATTATATGAGGTGCCACCACAATAAAAGCTCACGAAAATTCTAGGAGAACAATTTCGACTGGACGTTAAATTCGTTTTGAATTTTTTCATGGCTTCTCCTACTGTTGAATTAGGTAAGGTTAATGTCACCTTACGAGGTTTTGTGAGCTACGATGTAATAAACGACATTAATAATTTACACGATTTTTATTACATAATATTTGCGACGAGGACGACGCCATCAACATGGAACGAAAATCGATTAAATTTTTGGAATTCAATAAAAAAAAACTGATAATTGGGACACTTACATTGAAAGACTCAAATTTTGTTTTGAAGCAAACGGAGTGGCGGATGATGACGCTAAGAAGGCCAATTTCTAAACGCTGAGCGGTTCACGTGTTTTAGAAATTTTGTTAATATTTATCACACCTAAAAAGGCGAGAGACATTTCTTTCTTGGAAGTAGTAAAAGGATATTGATGAATTTATATTTTTTACATTATAACCCGCGAACGAATAAAATATCTGCATCTTTCGTATCAACGAAACGAGATCAAAAAAAGGCGAATCGAGTGTGGAATACATCGCTCAACAAAGAAAGATAAGCTCCGGGTGTAATTTCGTGGATTTAGAGGGAATGCCGAAGGACATACTGGTGTGTGGAATAATGGATGGAGCGACTTCAATATGCGTTATTGACAAAGAATAACCTCATATACAACATGTGGTAGACATTTTGTTATCATCTGAAAGTGCTGGAAAGGATGTGAAAATGATTAAAAATAACCTCTCTGGTGATAACAGTGAGAGGCAACCTGGTATTTCGGAACCAATGGACATTAATGCAATACAAAATAAGTTTAAAAAGCGTTTCTTTTATCGATGTGGTGACGACTCACATGCTGCGGAATGATGATGTTTATAAATGCAAATTGTAACTTTTGCAAGAAGAAAGGTCGTATAAAAAAAGGTTTGTGTTTCAAAGAAAAGAAACAATAGGAAAGTTAATTGTGTGGCGGATGATGAATATGACTTAAATGGAATATATTTTATGGATATTCATAACCGCATGTTCCCATCACATATCAAATCGATCAGGAGCCAGTTCTTCTATAATTAATGAAAAGACATGGGGTTATTTCACACAAATTACACACTTGGACTGATTTTCCTTTGCAGGTGATAGAATATGAACGCAATCTAATTTAAGAATGTTGGCAACATTTGTTTCTTTAATAAATTAAAAATAATATGCATTTTTTAATCCTCATTGTAACGTGTATTAAAAACAACGGTTCACGTGTAGAAGTGTTCAAACAATCAAGTTATTATTCAAGTATTGTTTTATTTAGGAACCAGTGATAAACCGATCGGTGTGTGAGAAGCCATCTTGTACAGCGGCGCGTGCCGCATTACCGTTACGTTAACCGGTGTTGGCCTGTTTTTCAAAATATACCAAATACTAGTTATAATCCATTTCACATAGATAGACTCGTTGGACGAGATAATAATGCAGGTTGGAAGTTTGCCGTTCAAGCATTTTTTCAACTGGCTTGTGGGGTTGTGTCACTGGAACCAACAGTGATAGTGTGAAGGTATAAGACATCTACAGCTCTAACACAATAAGGACATTAGCAGAAACTTCAAATTTATTGGTATTTCTAGCCACTCGTTCATACATGGCATTTTCATATATTTTGGGTAAGTTCAGACATTTGTTGGGATCTTATTATTCCGCGTGGAAGCTCGGCTCAGTGAGGCAGAGAAGGTATTAAAACACCCACTCTATACTTTCACATATATTATATATATATTGGCACACTGTTTCAATTTAAACATAATTTGGTAAATACATGACTCCATGTCGCTACTAGAAACATTTGGACGCTCTGCGACCAGACGTCGCCGCAATGGTGCGCGATCAGCAGGAGAAGCAGATGGCGAGGAGCCCAATTGGTTCACGAGAATTTAAAGTTGGGGAATTCTCGCGCGAGATTATCGGGGAAAAGGCCTAAGGTGGAACCGAGGCGTCATATCCAAACAAACTGGGCCGGTTTCGTATAAAGTCGACATGGGTAACGGGATCATTTGGCGGATAGATGCCGATCAATAAATTGCTTCAAACAAAAGATTTTCCCTATCGCATTTGAGTTTACGGTCCGGTAAAGATTTCGATCTTGAGGTCGAAGAGGGCCGCGTGGCGGAGACGGGGGAGGACGTGGTCAGTGGGGATGAGCCTATTTCTATAACATCTAACCACTCCCCACCGAGCCTTCACCGTCGCAGGCGAACGATGTACAGTTGAAGCGGGCGAACAAAGCCGTTTCGTATAGTTTAGTTTCATAAGCTTTTTGAGGAGTGTTATGTCGGTGATTAGTTATTTCTTATTTAGTGTAAATTTGTAGGTAGCTGTAACTTTTATGCAATAAATAGTCGTTCTGTGGATCCCGCGTTTGATTGACGTTTCAGTCTGAAACACATCTCGCCGAGATGAAATCTTTTTTCAGTTTGATTTTTTATATGGGTTTGGTGACAAAAGCTTCCAAAACCCTTATTCAAATATTGGGAAATTATTTCCCACTTGACAGTACCGTAATATTTCTTTACTGGTAACTCTAATCAGTACCAAACCAGGAACAAAATAATTTTACACACTTTTTAAATATTTTACTTGGCAACATTTTGGACAAAACTGCGTAATGTCATCGTATGTCAATGTCAAAGTCACAATTTGAATTTTTTGGTGCACAAACCCGGTTCTCGCAGGACTTTCGAAAATTTTTGTAGAAAAAAAATCTGGTAAGTACATAAACAATATATTGATGTAAACTAGACTTATTTTCTGAATGCTTTTTACGGTTTCTGTGCTTTTTGCACTGATATTTCTTTGATTTTATTAGGTTTAATTAGGTGGGAAATAATTTCCCAATGTTCGTTCCTGCTTTGATAAACATCAGTGTCTTTATATATATATAAAATTGTTTGTCAGCTGTAATAATAACGGTATAGGAACTTGTAATACGATAGCGAGTAAGTCAAATTAGTGGCTTTTTGCAAAATTGTGACTGCGTTTATGTGATTTCTATGCTTTATTCCAAACGAAGCCACTTATAAGTTTTAGGAGTTTAATTAAATTGAGACCCCTCCTCACAGAACTCAACTAAGTTTATCAAAGAGAGGCATACAATTCAGAAGTACAATCGATTGATGAGTGTATAGTCAAATTTAAAGGGCGCAGCTCCTTAAAGCAATACATGCCGAAAAAACCCATCAAAAGAGGATTTAAGGTATGGGCAAGATGTGACGCCAAAACTGGGTACTTGTACCAATTGGAAGTGTATTCAGGAAAAGGCGACAGCACCGAAAATGAAGGGTTAGGCTACAATGTTGTCATGAAACTCTGCAGTAACGTACCAAGAAACACTTTAATTGCCTTGGACAACTTTTTTACTAGCTGTAACCTCATGGAGGATCTTTACGATAAAAATATGTATGCAGTGGGAACAGTCAGATGCAACAGAAAGGACTTACCTGATATGATAAAAAAAAACAACCGAAACCATTGCGTTTAGATAAACATCAGTTTTCAGCGGTTACTGCAGAGCCAATCACAGCCATTAAATGGCTTGACACAAAGGAAGTTACTGTCCTGACAACAGCACATCAGCCCTTAGACACAAGGATGATAAAAAGAACCCAAAAGGATGGCTCTAGAGCTGACATTCTCTGCCCGGCTGCAATTGCTTCATACACGCTCAGTATGGGCGGAGTAGATCTTTTTGACCATTTTAGATCGTCATACCCTATAAACCGGAAATCCAGGAAATATTGGATGCGACTATTCTTCTTTCTGTTCGATGCATCTATAATTAATGCCTACATAACGTACAACTACTCCCATGTCCCGACCCTGCATGGCCACCGTGATTTCAGACTACGGTTAGCACGTGCCCTTATAGATAATCACACGACACGAAAAACTCACACACAAACAGATGTAGTTTTTTAAAAAAATAAAAAAGGTGGTAGGTTTGGCGTTCCCGATGAGATTCGGCTGCTAAATGTTGGCATAGACTTGCCCGAAGAAAGTGCCTCTTACAAAAGATGTCGCTTTTGCAGCACAAAGAACAGAGGACAAAAATAGTATGTTCCTCCTGTGGAGTAGCTCTTTGTGCCAAAAACTGTTTCAAAACCTTTCACACAGTTCTTACTCAGTAATGTTATTTTCATATAGTATTTGAAAAGTTCTTAATAAAATATTATTTGTAACATTCTAGTTTCATTTTATTTTTATAATTTTATTCAATCTCTCAATCATGTTATATTGAATTTTTTATATAAAAAAAATAAACAAGTAAAGTAGGAGTAAGTAATATGTATAGAATTTGTAGTAAAAATGTCCCAAAAAAATGTAACCATTCCGGATGATGGGAAATAATTTCCCACTTAATTATATTTTGCTTTTCCATACTCGATAATGGCAAATAATTTCCCACCGTAAAACCCCCATTTCCCCTCTTTTTATAAAAAAATGATGTTTTTTTCGAAATCTACAAAGCCCTTTTACCTAGAAACCATGTTTAATTCATAATTTTATTTAACAAAAAAAAACCATTTGATTAAGGGCTTGCTGATTATTGGTCAACGGATGAAATGATGGACCAAAATGTTCCTCGAACTGTAATGTCTAGAAATAGGTATGAACCGCTGCTACAAATGATCAATTTTTCCAAATATGGCGATAATAATAAATCGTATCATCTTCACCGTATTCAGGACTTGCTAGATATGCTAAATACTAGTTTTCCAACAACATTTTATACCTGGCCAAGACCTATGCGTTGATGAAAGTATAGTTCCCTTTCGAGGACGTATTCCACCAATATAATTAACAAAAACGGTATAAATACGGAATCAAACTTTTCAAACTATGTACATTACCTGGGTATACATACAATATCAACGTATATGCTGGTAAACGAAACGACCAATTGAATGTCAATCCTCACAGAGCGGTAATGAACCTTTGTAAAAACTTACTAAAAAAAGGACATTCATTCTACACAGATAACTGGTACACAAGTGCACCAGTAGCCAGAGAACTACTGCAAAATGAAACTCATCTGATTGGAACTTTAAGAAAAAACAGACGGGATTTCCCTACAGTAGTGGTTTCAACCAAGCTGATAAAAGCCCAGCTCATAGCGAAAGAAAGTGATGATGGGATAACGGTTTTATGGTGGAGAGATAAACGAGATGTGTTGGTAATTTCCACAAAACATTCAACACGTTTTGTTTCCGTTAGTAAAAATAACAAAATCACTATGAAACCATCGATAGTCGTAGATTATAATAGAGCTAGGGGAGCAGTGGATTTAGAAGATCAGGTGGCAGCATACCAAAGCCCATTGAGAAAATCTTTGAAAAGTGAAAAGTGTTACTCTGGTGGCTTTAATACTTTTGCTCTATTTCCTTATTCATTTTAGATTATTATTATTTCATTTAACACACATTTCAAAAATTCACACAGCACCATGTCTAACCCCAAAGATGACGCAAAACCACAGGAGTTGGTTTCTCTCCCGACATTATTACAGTTGATTGCAGTCTATAGATTTATATCATGTGACTATGCATTTAACATAGCGACTATTTAGCAACAGGACTTGTTATTCGTTGTTCCTGTCCTGTTTTACAGAGATCCAAGACAAAAAACATAAAAATTTGATCGAATTAAAAACATATTTAATTCAGAGATTTTTACAAACGAAAACACTAGGTCATTTAAATTTAGAACTCATGACCATATTTAAAAAACCAAACGAGACTGTTACGGAGTATCACCATAGAGTCGACCTTTGTCGTGAAACGTGAAAATATAGATTTGAGAAATAGCATTCAGCTATTAAAGAATGACGTAAGAAGGGTGGGTGTTTGATCCAGAAGAAGAAATATTGCTTTGTAAATATTTTAAAAAAGCTGCACTCCTACATATGGGCTTAAATACAAAACAATGGCGAGAGCTGGCTTATCAATATGCTGTTTCTAAACAGAAAACAAATGTGCCTGCTAACTGGGAAACGCACAAAATGGCAGGAATCGGGTGGCTTCGTAATTTTCGACTTCGTTTCCCGGAATTATCTCTACGCAAACCCGAACCAACAAGCATAGCAAGAGCAACTCGTTTTAATAGGGCAAATGTTGATGATTATTATTATTATTAATAAATAACTTAGTGTCGGTCATGATGCGATACAACTTTCTACCTGGATCAATTTATAATGTTGATGAGACTGGTATCTCAACTGTACATAAGCCAGGGAAGGTATTGGCCTCTTAAGAGATTCGCCAATTAGGTAAGATGACTTCAGAAGAACGAGGAGTAAATATCACAAATCAAGGCTGCATAAATGCAATTATACACGCCGTGCCTCCTGTTTTCATATTCCCACGGGTTTTCTATAAAGATAACATGTTGAAAGAAGCTCCACCTGGATCATTGGGCGTGGCCAATCAGCCAGGGTGGTCAACTGAACCGATTTTTAGAAAGTTTCTTGATCACTTCATCGAAGTCGCCAAACCAACAAGAGATAATCCAATTCTCTTGACAATGGATAACCACGAGACTCATATATACATAGAGATCATTGAGAAGGCTAGACAAAATGGAATAATCTTATTAACTTTGCCTCCACATACAGCCAATCACTTGCAACCACTAGATCGAACAGTTTTTGGACCATTTAAAAACCAATACAATCAAGCAGCCGATAGATGGATGCTCAATCATCCTGGTAAACCGATAACCATTTACGACGTAGCAGAAATAGCTGGTGAAGCATATGGAGTCTCGTTTACACCGAAGAACATTGTAAAGGCCTTTGAGGTTTCAGGTCTTTATCCGTATAATAGAAACATATTTTCAAACGAAGACTTCTTGTGCTCGTATGTAACTGATCGTCCAGACCCAAGCCAACCTAAATCAGTTACAAAATCAAGACAAGCCGGATATTGAAGTCACCGAAACTGATCAAGGACCACCAATAAATAATTTAGGTATACCACAACAACATGACAGTAACCAAAACTACCCAGATCACTTGGATCATAACCAATTATCTGCCGATTCCATCCCAGAACTAGTATCGCCATTCCATAATGTTCAGCTGTTACGAACTCCATTAAAAACTATAAAGGAAAGGATGCAGTTTTCTCAACCCAAATACGAGAAAGAAGAGAAAATTATTGAGGTTATTCTGCTACAAACTACCATTATTATTAATTTGATAATTGTTACTTACCGATTTGTTTGATTACTACTTATCTAAATATTAAAACACAATTTACAAAAATTTGGTTTTATTCTTATCTCAATTTCTCCTCAGGTCTAATACTTTTGCGATTATAGGAAGTAGTATCTTGTTTGGTTCATTTAGGTGATATTTTACTTAGTATGAAGTCACAGTTGACAAGGACATTCGAGTATACTCAAAGAATTTAGTTGGATATAATCGCATTTCGTCGTGTAAGTTTTTATTGATTTCGTGCACCGTGCACAGCATCTCTAGTGTTTAACCTTTTAATTGAACTACAGACTGATACCAGAAAAAGCAAGAAATTAAAAACTTTACTCTGAATGTGATGGGATTAGAATAGTTATACTAAGATATTTATATATCTTAGTAGTAATCATTGCATAATTTTAAATTATAGGAGCTGATGAAGTATACCAGTCTTCTTGGTTCGCTTTCAACTATTTGCAATTTCCGATGGACAAAAGCAAGCCTCGTCCGAGAATTAATACTGTAAGTATCTTCAGCACAACCCTACATTATCACATTTAACTTTAAATATTCAACATTGCCACACAGAGACAGTGTGAGATATCTGGGCATTCACCTAGATCGCCGCTTGACGTGGAACCAGCATATCAAGTCCAAAAGAGTGGAAATAAATATAAGACACAGAAATTTGTATTGGATGCTAGGCCGGAACAGCAGAATAACCTTAGAAAACAAACTTCTCATATACAAGTCTATATTAAAAACCGCTTGGACGTATGGCATACAGGTCTGGGGTAGTGCCAGTAACACAAATATCGCTATATTGCAAAGAGTGCAGAACGCAATTCTAAGGACAATATCAAATGTTCTCTGGTTTATAAGAAATTCAGAGATACACACACAACTTGAGATGAATACTGTGAAAGAGGAAATCCAAGCATCAACAACAAAATACCAGAAGCGCTTGGAAAACCACCCGAATATGCTTGCGGCAAATTTAATAACACGCAGTTATCAAAAACGCCTTAAAAGAAAAGACATTCTATAGGGAATGTCACTTAAATTAAACGAGTAGTGTCTTCACTGGAGGATGCACTCAGCCGGACGAAACCTCACACCCCATCTGCTTATGGTAGAATACTGATTGCAGATTAGCACTGAAGAGAAAAAAAAAAACTTTAATTATTTAGATAAAAAAAAATTAAGTGACGCTATGAGGTTGCCGCAGCGCCATATGCTACGGCTATAGTCTAATTCATATGATCTTGCCATGAACATTTTTCGACTGTATAGCGATATTCAGCAATTTTTTCCCTCATTACCTGGGTCGACAAAGAAGATCTGCATGGGGTATTCGTGATAGGCAATAATGAAGTTATATCGTTATTTTTCAGACGCTATCTTCACATAGTTACTGACCCTTCTACTTCACTATCGATACTTCCAGTCGGTGGACACATTTTAGCATAATTAGAATTTTTTATTAAGAAGTTGTGAAAATGACATATCGTCATCACAATCAGTTGTGCCCTTTCAGGTTGGACTAGCATTGGCTTTCGTTGTTTCTAAAAACACTAGCTGAACATCATCAGATTCGGCTGCTAAAGCGGTAGCTACTGCTTTAACTGCACCTGCTACTGTATTAGACCAGTATCAGCTATTCCCTTAATTATTTGACAGGCAAATTTAGGAATTTATAAACAACATCTATCCTTTATAACGCTGATTGTGGACAATATAAATATTAGCGCGGGTACTCCACTCCGGCATCTACAAATTCCATGTAACAATAATATTTCTTTATATTTCAGCAATAGTACTTCTAAAAAGTGAGTTGAAAAAACAGCGAAAATCGAAAAGTGCAACTGTGGCAAAAAGACATCGGCTTTATGTTTATTTTTATCGGTTGCAATTGTTGACGGAACTACATGAAACAAAACCAGATTCAAATGAAAAATAAAATAAACAGGATGGTTCTACTGCGTCCACATCGCAAACTACAACTAAAAGTGTATAAATGATGCAAATGAAACTAACACGCTATTTAAAATTCTCGCACAAAGATTACAAAACAAAAGAGATGCGAATGATTTGAATTTCTGAGGATGGGGACAGATTTTTTTGTCTTTGTTTTAAAAGGATCCCAGATAGGCGTAAAATGGATGCCAATGTCATGTTTGAAATTATCTGAAAATATGCCATGCCACATTCGTATACTCGAGATTACTATAACAAGATCGGAGTCGTTCGAACAACGCGGCTAGTTTACGAATCAATCTGCAGGACCACTGACAAATAATCAATTTGAATTCACGTCAGATGAATTTGCAGAAATTTCATCGGTATATAATTGAAGTGCGGATTCTGATGCTTCCATATAGTAATCTTTTTACAGAAGTAACTTCTGAATTGTAACTTTTGTTTTGATTTTTCTTCTCGCTGTCTTCTTGGGAATTGTATTTGAAAGTTGTTGTATTTAAGTATTGCTAAAATAACTGATGAAGTATATAATTAGTACAGCTAGTTAATCATGATCTGATTCGAAAAGATTTAATGAAAAAAAATAACCATAAAAATAACTATTGTAGTAATAAATAGTAACTCCATTACAAAATGTGAATTGTTTGCTTTACTTACCTCAATGTTATCACCAATCTTTCTTCATCTGATATAGTATGTTCGAAAACAGATGATTACCGCTGAATTTTACTTTTGACAAATTGAAATAGGTTTGTAGAAACATTTTCTAGACGTTCGTAGATATTTATAAAAAGTGCTTGGATTTTATTTTAACCTAAGGTAAAGACTAAGGAAATCACCAGAATTACATGTAAACGTAAACATCATTGCTTTTTTTACGAGGGCGTCGTCGTTTTTGTTCCTCTGTTGCGATATGCGGCGTATTAAGCTTATATTTCGCATATAGGCAATATCAAAACTGTCACCGTAATTTAATATTTAATAAAAATCTTATTGAGAGCATAAAAAGTACTTAGTAAAAGTTGGCCCTATACGGAGAAAAGAGAGTAAAAGTTGTGAGGATAAATTTAATGAAGCGGATTTTACTTATAAAAATTGTAAAGATATAATGAAAGTAATTAAGTTAAATATTAGAAGTTTTCGGTAAGTGATATTTAATAATTTTTACAAAAATGCTACAGATTTGCAAGAAAACGTGTTTGTTGTTAAGAGGCCTATAGGTGAGTGTTTTAAATATTATAATAACACATCGCGACGTCAGTAAGGCCGGAACAGCTACGTGCCCCAAGAACGAGGACGCGCACAACCTTATCAAACATTTACGCCCACTCGGTGATATTCTAATAATTATTAATTTTACAAATTTACAACTTTGAGTCGCGGTCAACCCCGAGGTTCATATCAAAGAAGATTGGGTTGTGCAATTGTATATGGAGACAGGTGTGAAAGATACAGACTTCCAAATTTATTATAAACTGACTCAAAATCATGTTTAACAGCTTTACAGAATATTAAAAACAATGAACCAATATTTATGGAAATTAAAGAAATTATAATAAAAACTGCTAAAAGAAAATTTTAAGTTCGAATTAATTTGGATTCCAAGCCACCAAGGTATTATCGGTAATGAAAAGGCTGACAGAGAGGCTAAGAATGCAACACTCGAAACTGATATAGATCAATTTATTCAAACAAATCCGCCCGAATTAAAAAAGTATTACAAAACTAAAGTAAAAATTCACTGCTACACCGAATGGAAAACAAACAACATTAGTAAATTATATAATGTGCGACATTCAATCTTTGATAAGGGCCCTTGCAGAAAAGATCAAGTCGTGTTGGAAAGGTTACGCATAGGACACACTAACGTATCCCACATACAACTCATAACAAAAGCTACCCCAAAATGCAAATGGGGTCTGGAATTAAGCGTATCACATTTATTGGTAACTTGTATGTAACGAATAGAACATTGTGTGATTTGCCAAATAAACTAATGGATTGTCTTGGTGAAAAAGGGTATACTCAGACCCTTAAATTCCTTAAAATTGTTGGTTTGTATGGGCTGATTTAACCTAAGGCTGATCCAGCCAATACGGATCCCAATCTTGTTTATTTTAAGATAATTCATAAGTATATAGCACATTGTAACTTAAGTGGTCCTTAATGACATCGCTGTTAAAAAACGACCATAAATAAATAAATTTAAAAAAAAGAGAACAAATTTTTCGACCTTAAAATGTTAACATTTAATAGTAACTCAGTTTCTTTGTCAGTTTTCAATAATTCCCACACTTGGCTGATAGATACCAGAGCTTCTGTTAGCGCGGTGAAATACGAGATAGCAAAACGATGGAATATTCCCATAAGTAATAAGACTATCCAAGTGAGAGGAATCGGCGGAACAACCGTAGTGATATCTACGGTCACTGTTGCTCAAACTATTGTGAATCATTTTATTTTGAGATATAAATTACCTCTTATCATCGTAATTGACCCAAGGGACAGAATTTATGTCATGTGTATTTCAAAAAAACTGTAATTCTATCTTAATTTAACAACTTTTCATCACCAAACAATTGGCTCTCTTATAAATAATCATAAACATTTAGGAGGTTGTTTAAGAATTCAGACGAGTAATGAATCTGATTTTCGGAGTTTATGGGTTCCAGATTGGTGTTTCACTTATAATACTACCCAACATACACAAACTAAATATTCTCCATACGAGCTAGTGTTTGGGAAACAGTGTACGTTGCAAAGTAATCTTACTGAGTCATTAGATCCATTATAAAATTATTCAAATTATCCTTTGGAAAGAAGTATAGAATACAAATATCTCAACAAGATGCTAAAAATTATCTTCAAAAATATTAATAAAGATAGGTATGATGGTTATACCAATCCGATAATATACAATAAGGGTGATTTGATACTTATTAAAAATTAAAATTGTACAAAACTTGATCCCATTTACATTGGTTCTTTTAGTGTGCTTTGTGATAATGAACTAAATGTTCTAATTTCATGTAAATGAAAAGAAAAAACAATACATAAAAATAGAACTAAGCCTTATTGTGTTTTAACTTTTTTGTGTCAATTTTAAGTATTGTGTTTAATGTTTAGTTTTTTTTTTAATATTTAGTTTCTATTATTTTGTTATTCATAACTTAATTAATTAGAATTAGTATTAATTCTTCGAGCAATCGAGGATTTAACATCTCCTGATGACTGATTATTTCTTGCGGACGGCACACGTGGTAGCGAAACTTATAACCTCTTTTCGCTCATGTCGGCCGAACAGCCCGAAAAACAATGATATAAATTGTTGCTTTTTTGTTTAGGTATACAAATAATTATTTTCTAATTTAGAGACATATGGGTGGATGGATAAATAGCGTAGCCATTATTAGTACCTATATACTTAGTAGATACATATGTGATACGTCAAGTATCCTATTCTAGTGTAAGATATTGTTAAGTAATTAGTCTTAATTAAAACCTTAAAGTTGCCTACTTTAATGTTTTAACGCGTCTTTTATTACCGGGACCAAGTCAATGTGGTGAATGTAAAATACATTACCCCACTTCTACACAGTCGGCTAAAAGTCAAACTTGCGACGCCGGGTTTACGCGCTTACGATCCTTTTGTTTAACACAGGTAACTTGATACGACGGCGAATACATGTCCGAATCTTAGTTTATTTTACGTTTACGAGTGCCCTAATTAAGTCTGTTGGATTGGAATCTGACATATCCGAATTTGATAAAGACGATGAAGAACATACTACAGAAATCTAACTCAATTTTCCAAAGACTATAGAAAGTCAACCAATGTTTGAAGCAAGGGTGGACAAATCAAACAATGTGGAAGTTCTGCCTCAAACATCTAATGATCGTCATAAAAATAGAATACTTCGTGACAGATCTAAACTGAAGGCACCAATTAGATATGGTGAATTTGTAGGCACTATTTCAATCAATGATGACCCAACTACTAACGCAGAGGCTATAAATAGTCCACAGAAAACTTTACAATGAGATAACGACACTGAAAGATATCCCAATTCTACAAATTGATAATGATGCAATTATAAAGCTTGCGCAAAATCCCAAATTGCACAGAAGGACAAAGCACATAGCAATAAGACATTTCTATGTTACAGAACCAGTTACAGATAAAGAATTACAAGTGAAATATGTTACTACTGAATATTAATGTGCTGATATACTCACGAAGCCCGAAGTTGAAGCCTCGATTGGTATTTATTTGTGGGCTAATTGGGTTATTCTTATAGAGTTTGCAAAAAGGATGGATTTTTTGGAGGATCTAATGTCGCGTTCCGAAACAAAAGTGAATCGCGAATGCGACATAATTGCATAGTCACAAAATGTAATAAAGCAGTACCGATTTTCAATCAATGTGGTCGGATTCCTGAAACTTAATTTTAGCTAACTGCACTTGTTACTAAGTCAGATTTTTTTAAGTTTCATAAATTTTAAGTTTTGTTACAAATGAAGTTTCTGAAAGCAACCATAATAGTTGACAGTAGATTTGACAACCAATGTGTGAATCATTCTGTTGCACTTCAGAACACGGAGATTTATGGGTTAAGTAACACAGCCAATAAAGACGACATTGGATAACGATCATGGTTACGATATTCTATGAGTGAATCCTTATTTCTATGTGAGTGACGATAACCGCTACGTGCGCGGGATCTTTCTTTACTTGGTGATCCTTTGTGGTATTTGACATTTCAAGTAGTGTGCTCTTTTTTTGTTAATATATTGTGATAGTGACACTTTACTGTTAAATGAGCGCGAAAGTTTCAGATTTTGATTAATTACGTTACGATGCCGAGGAGAACACGACTTGACTTAGTTCGTCGCAGTCAATCAAATGTGCAAAGTGCCTACCTCACGTGCTAACCGCACTGATGACCAGAGAGAGACAGATCAAGAAAATAGTCTTATTGCTATGTCGGAATTGCGTTATTATTGTACGAGCTGCATTCCACTATGATCCGGCAATTGATTATTGTGCCGACAAATCGGTAACAATTGGGGATGGCGAAACTGAATTATTTTACAAACTAACACCAGATAAAACTGTAAAATTTAAGGGTGAAAATAGCCCGAGAGAAAAACTACCGAAAGACAGAATAACTGTGATGGTTGCATCTTACATGAGTGGCACCATAGAAAAGAAGTTGTCAATTATTGTCAAGTCGAAAAACCCAAAATGTACGATCTCTTTCGATAAATTATGAGAACAAGATGACTTCTGATATTTTCACAAAATGGGTACGTGAACTCAATAAAAAGAAGAATAAGATCTCCATCCCAAACTATGGGTCGCGAGCGAATATTGAGTTGGCCCTACCCATAGTACCTACCGTACGAGCCAGCGCCCGGGCGGCGGGCGAGTGGCGACTGACGACCCGCGATCGTCGCGCGTGCTGAGGGGAGCGGGACGGGCGAGAGGCGAACGAACGCATTTAATCGAATAATCGCGAGTCTTGTTAGACGAAGTTCATGTTCGTTAGCGTGCGTTTTTGTAATCTCATTTGAAAATAGTTAGGTACGTTTGAAGATAATAATGGAAAAGTGGTTAAAACGGGTAGCAAAAACTACCTCGCCACCGCCAGTTGATTGCAAAAATAGTAGTGAAAATACAGATGATCTTTTGAGTGACAAAAGCGGCACTGAGTCTGACTTCCAAATATCTTCAACAAGTCGCGTCGAGTCAACGAAATGTCAGAAAGTGGTGAGAAAATATGACCCGGAATATCTGAAATTAGGATTTACTTGGAAGCATGGTACGACGGATACGCGTACCAAATGTGTGATTTACTACGAACTATTAGCGAACGAAAGTATGCGTCCAAGTAAGCTGACACGTCATATAGAAACAAAGCATTCCCATTCTATAAACAAGCAAGTAGACTTTTTTCAAAAAAAATTGTTAGAAATGAAGTCTTCTAAAAATATTGTCTCTCATTTTATTAATATCAATGAAAATGCTGTATATGCATCATACCTCATTAGCTTAAGAATCGCTAGAGCAGGGAAGCATCATACTATTGGCGAAGACTTAGTATTACCATCGATTAAAGATGCTGTTGGAGCTATGTTTGGAGAACAAAAAATAAAAGAAATCGAGCGCATAGCACTATCGAATAATACTGTTGCGCGAAGAATTGACGAAATGGCTGAATGGACAGAAGATGAATTAATCCAGCGAATGATTTATAGTAAATATTATGCTCTGCAACTAGATAAGTCTACAGACGTGCAAGGCCTATCTCAATTAATTGTTTTTGTGCGTTATATATGGCAAGAAGACGTGCATGAAGACATTTTGTTTTGCAAGCCAATTACTCGTGGAACAGCTGAGGTAATTTTCAACGTAATTAATTCTTTTTTGTGAAAAGTTAAGAGCAATATTGTCTAAATTAAGTCTGCTTAAGTCCAAACTAGAATAAACTTTTTTTATTTATGCGAAGAAATAGGTCATATCCAAGAATTAGAACTTAAAAAAAGACCAGATAATTTAAGACCCCTCCATTATTTGCCTAGATATGTTCTGCCCCCTTTTAACAATGCTTACGGAAAGCGCACACGAACTTATCTATTGCCCTTGCTTCTGAACGAGTTAGATGAACACACGTACAGTAAACTAGTAAAAGATTCGGGAAAAAGCAAGGCCTTTGCCTTTTTTGTATTATTCATTTTTAAGTTAATTTTAGTTAAAATAAGTTAATATTGGAGGCTATATGACCCGAGTAGCAGATAAAAAACCGTTATAACGGTTTAAAAAAAAATGTTTTTAAATTGTATTGTATATTAGTGTTGGTGTACAAAATAAATAATAAAAAAAAGATCAACCCAAAATAGCATTCTCTACGCAATTCGGCCATTACAAATTTTTACGCATGCCCTTCGGTCTAGAACTGATACAATATATTGTCCTGATGATAGCATTTCTACCCTTTCTATAGATTCTAAAACTGATACAATCCATTCTGCTGATGATATGGATACAAACGGTATTCCTATTCTTCGTGAAGCCATAGATACTAAGCCTAATCAAAAATTAATTAATACATGGTATAAAAATGAGTTAAAAGTTAAAATAAAATCTCACGCAAAACAAGAAATCTTAGAAGTGCACATACCACTTAATAATCCCGATTTAATTAAAAGCTTTTTAAAACAATATATTAGACCAAAAGTTAAATATTTTATATTTTACGAAGACAAAGCTCATAGAGAATCATTTCAAAACTTTCATTAATCTATTTAGAATAGATACTGTACAAATAATAGAATGCACGAATAGAGTCATTAATATCACGAATGAAAAAGAGCAAATATAAATAATTCAGAAATACCATATAGGAAAAACATGTCATAGAGGAATAAAAGAAACAATCTCTCATTTAAAACGTACTTATTATTGGCCCAAAAGGGATGAAACAGTTACAAGTGTAATAAATTCATGTGAAATCTGTAAAAAAATGAAATACGACCGAAGACCATTTAAACCAAAAATGCTATTAACGCAAATACAATCCAAACCCTTTCAAGAATTATTCATAGATTTATTCTCAATCGAAAATAAGTATTACTTAACAATTACAGACGTATTTAGTAAATTAGGACAAGCATTTGAAATTCCCGACAGATCAACTCCTGAAATTGTAATGACTTATGCCATTATGGCTTACAATCTAACTATTTATTCAGTAACAAACCTCACGCCATTCGAAGTAGTTTTCGAACATACTGAGAGTAACCCCCAGTTTAACTTAGAATTTGATAGAGAATTTGTCAGAGATCACAATAAAAGAACTAAATATCTTTATAAATACTTAGCAGACAAAATTAGCACCAGAAAACAAGTTTTACATCAAAAGAGTGCCGGAGAAACAGAAATAGACCTCACAAAAGACGAAACGGTATTCTTTAAAGGTGTAAACACACACAGAAGTAAAGATAAACCCAGATATAAAAAAGGTAAAGTTAAAAGTAGTATCTCTAGAAACGTAGTTGAAATAGAAACAAGTCATAGGAACACTAAAGTCCCAGTTAAAGACATACGACGTCCCCCACAGGTTCGTTCTGATCCAGCTGATTGTGATCCAGGCCCTTCAACTTCAAAAGATTGACAAGAATCTTAATGCGGTACCTTCTTTAATTGGTTAAAGGTACCGCATAAAAAAAGCTTGACTGAGTTTCTTCCGTGTTCTTCTCGTTTATGTTGATCCTTTTAACATTTTTAAAATTTTAAAGAGAATAAAGTATATTTTATTTTTTAATGGGTTTTTTTTCCTGAAGACGTCGTTAATAAATAGAAATGGATCCAATGTGCATCATGTAAGCGGTGGGCTCATGAAGACTGCTGGCATAGAAGATATGGTTGATTTCTATGTGTGCGAATTGTGTACCATGTGGTCCACATTTTGTCCATTTTTTGCAAATACATAATATTCAACATTAAAAACACTCTGGATCAGGACTTTTATCTATACTAACATGGGAAATCCCAGGGGAACAAATAAAATGTTGTTCCGGTCGGGCAGGGCGCAGAAATCTGATCAACTACTTGCCTGTTAAAAAGAACGGATCAGTGAAACGGACACAGAAATCTGTTCGCCCCGCGCCTTACGAAGCGGAAACGGAAATTCACACACAGGTGTCGGGGTCAGTATGCGACGACACTTTTCTACTAGGATATCAACATGAAGTATTTTAACAAGAAAACTCTTTGTTAATTTTAAGTACTTATGTAGAGACAATAAAACAAAATTTTAATAAAACTGTTTTTTTTTTATTTCAAATTTAACAAACTCTAAATTGATATGGCACGATTTGAGGTGGTCCTTTTAATACTTACTTCGGTTATTTAATCATTTTTACATTATAATTAAACTAAGCTATTTTCTGGCTTAAGCTGATTTTCATCGCCTACTGAACTAAGCTTTTCCCGCATAGCTGTGTTGTTATTACGTACCTACGACATACTTAGAAATACTGTGAACTATTTTTAACTACGACGAGCTAGCTTAGAGTTGGCGGTGAATGATCAGTTTTATTGTAGGATATATTGATTTATAGAAGAGAAGAAAGAGAAGGCTTCTTATTATAGGGTAAACCGACAACTGTTGGATAACGCTGGGTAAATACACATTAACAATTTTTTTATCTATCCCTGCCATCCGCGTCTCGCCACCGGAATGGTGCGTGAGACACACCTGCGCGCTCATCAAAACATTTTGCTTTATTCCATTTCAGTCTATAATCGTAATTAGTTACTTAGTTTCTCTCCATATTCGAAAGGTTAAGAAACCGAAAAGGAGAGAGTTAGGCTCGTATGAATCGTGCACGAGACACCTCATTGTAAAGCAGTTATAGTCTTTTAATATTAATTTAATTTTACTGGTGACCAATATAACTGGCAAAAGATTTACTAAGTGTCACACTAAAGATCTTCTATTTTCTAGAAGTGCGTGTTTTAAAATAAACAATGTCAAAGATTTCGAATAACTACGGCGAGATGCGTATATTAAATTATATTTTGTCCTTGTCTTACACGTGGTATGTCAAATTGGAACTAAGACGAACCATACTTATTTTCTACTTAATTAGTTTATAAGGCAGTTTACAATCAATGCACCTTAGAACTACATCCATATCCAAAATATGTAAGAGAATGATCTATGTAAAAGGAGAAGGTAGAATGACAAAGGCTTTTAATCTAGAGGAGGTCCCTGATATGATACCTAGTGTTGTCATATCAGTGACATTTAATACCAAGCTATTAGGAAAGCATACCTTTTTGTGGTATAGGCACTTTAATTGTAATATAATTTTTAATATGAAGGATAGAGTTCTTATTCTGTAAACAGCACAGAAAATTGGTGACACTACCAGTGTTGGTATGCTTGTAAACAGACAAAGATATAAGAACCTGATGAATTGCCCTAGAATCAACATCAACAACTCAATACAACAATACCTATGCCTTATCTGATCATTGAAAAAAGAAAACGCGAAATTTAAAAATAAAACATGTTTGCCTACACAGCATGTCTGAACTTCTACCTAGAAATTTGAAAAAACAAAATATTGATTTTTATCTCATTAATATCTATCGCTTGATCGATAAGGGTAAATATTTTACATTGACATTTACGCTGTACACCTGTTACTTAAAAGAAATGTCATATATAATACAGTAAAAGCTCCATATTCGCGCTTCCTTTATTCGCGTTTTCACTATCCGCGGGAAAAAAAAATGCGACCCAATTCCTATATTCGCGAATAAAAATTTCTTTATTCGCGGATCTAATAAACTGTACATACAAAATAATAAAATTATTCCAATAGATATTCAACCCAATATCCTTGTTAAATGGACTAATAAAAAAGTAAAATAGATCTTATTACAACTTTGCCTAAAGTATGTTGTTAAATGATATCGCCGGACGCCGAGGCTTTTGACAAAAGCCGCCTTCGCCGCGATGAGTGTTTTTAAGAAAGTAAACAAACAGAATAAAAGCAACCTTATAGCTCAATAAATACATAAGCAACCTTATAGCTCAATAAACATAGCCGAAATCGCGAATGGAATAGGACGATATGGGTTCGAACAGATAGAATCAAGGGACATTCAGGAATTGCTTGAATCGCAAGATGAAGATTTGACTGAAACCGACTTGGAGGAAATGTTAAATTGACACTGACGTGACATTTAATTTGAAAAATCTTAGTGAAGGTTTAAGAATGGCAAATGAGCTTTGCTTTTTTTTTATGAACATTGATTCGTCTATGGAACGAAGTCTTATTTTTAAGAGGCAAATTGCTAATGCGACTGCTCTGTACCAGTCTGAATTGAAGGAGCTTTTGAAAACTGCCAAGCAAGAAAAAATTACAAAATTCTTCAAACCATTGCCTAAGCCTTAAGATAATTTATTAAAATATTCAAAAACTTCAATGAAATATTTTTTTTATATATTTGTTTTTTTTTATTTTGTCACCTAGGAACGTATCCCCTATGATCCCATATAAATTGCCATTCCGTACTCACGGTTTCTGTATTCGCGGCATATTTATGGAACATATACCCCGCGAATAAAGAGCTTTTACTGTAGTTTAAATGATAGGTTTTTATCACTCAAAAGTCTAGGGAACAAGGCTTTTTGAAAGTCCATGAAACAAAAGATCGTTACTAGAGGATAAACAAGTTACATATTGATAAAAATTGTCACTTATGAAGGCTCAATACACAAGCTATGAAAACAAAATTTCACACTGATCAACACAGAGACTATAATAATGTGCCTTCCAACTTGATTTTACCAGATTCTTGACTTGACCAAATTAAATCACTTAAATCCAAAACCACATGGTTAAACATATAGGAGCAATAGCTACCGCTGTATAAGGCTTTGTAAACAAGTATCATGTACTTGTTAAACTTAACAAAACATCGTTTTGACTAGAAATAATTTTTCAACCACATTTAGTGGCGCTTTGAGGCCAATAAAATGAAATAATATTCACGGTTGATCCAATATGTGGTACCTGCCCATCACACATGTTTGTTCTTGATAGGGTTACCCGCTTTGCGTCGCCTAAAATTGCCCATTTGCCGCAGGATCTGGACGTTTTCGTCGTCGATCTCTCTCTCCATGCCGGATGTACCCGGCACAGTACCCCACAGTTTGAGTTTCGTTGGTAGGTAGATCAAGCCGAGGAGTGTGATTACTGTAAAAGGCGAGAAAGAATAACTTATCGGGCTTTTTGGTCTAATGGTAGCAATGTATGGCTAATAATGAACGGGATGTCGGTTGGTCGTCAGGAAGTCTGGATAATAAATGGGTGTTAGGAACATCGGAATTTCTTCCGGGTCACGAATCACCGTCCACATCTGAAAAAGTCGTGAAGTCAATCGCGTTTCTGTTTCAGTCCGGGGATTTCCTAAAATCTACTCAAAATACGTCGTCAGCTCATCTCGTTCAGAAGTTATATGGCTGGGGTACACTTGTATGCTTGGGGTATGCTTGTCTGTCCTCCCCTATCACTAAAATAAAGGAACATCTAAATTCCGTCCTGAATCACGAACTACCGTCCTCATATTAAATACCTTGTAGTTCAATCGGGATTCTGATTCGGTCTGTGGATTTACGAATATCCGGAACCAAAATAGGTCGACGACGCGTCTACTTTATGTGGCTGGCGTATTTTATTTATCATTAAGTGAACCCTATACATGTTCTCCTGTATCGTAAAAAAAATCTATGATATATACGCTATATTTATGGGCTCGGGTGAGTAATATTTTTGACCTGTCAGGTTGACAGGGACTGAGACATGTGTAATACATAACTGACCGAACATTTTGTTTCCCCATTATTTCTCGTGCTCAGAAAAGTGCTAGATACCGCCCCTAAGCAATGGGTAGTCTTTTTACACTATTGCATCACTTTTATAGGTTTAGTGTACGTCATAAGCTATGAAAACACCGCAGTGTATACTGTCTTTAACTATCATGCTTAATACAAGTAACTTATAACGGAAAATTAGTTCTAAAATGCAGTTAATAAGGTTCTTCATGAAACACTTACTATTTAGCACGCAGGGAAATACAACATAAAAGTTTAGAGTGGTCGAGTGAAAGTAGAACGCCTCGGAGAAGTAGAGTATGATTGTGAGTACCAAAGACCAGTAGCCCATAGAGACCACCCTGCAAATATAAATAAAATTAATTATTTTATAAATCTAAACTTATATACATAAAGAGTTTGTTTGTTTGAACACGTTAATCTCGGGAACTACGAGTTCAAATTGAATAATTATTTTTGTGTTGATTAGAGCATTTATCGAAGAAGGCTATAAAATATTGTGCTGTGACTAATAGAAGCGAAGACACAGCGGGAAATGTCGAAAAACACGCGGCAAATTATTCAATGATCAAAAAAAATGTTTGGGAGAGTATATGTCTATCTCTTAAGATGAACTCGCAAGAATAACGGGACGTGATTTTGGATATTCAAATTTGTGTTTTGCTAAATTCTTCAATTTTATACATTTAAGCTGTTACCCACAACGTCGTTCTTGCAAGTTAACCTTAAAATATAGTGTCCCGCACATTTTTTTAATATTAATTAATATTGTATAAGAGGAAACTCACAAAGATGAATAATTTTCCCTGGTTTTTCCACATTTTTCTTCGTTCCACAATAATTACAACCTTCCTTAATAAATGTTCTAACCAAAAAAAAATTGAATCCGAAACCAGTAGTTTCTGAGATTAGCGCGTTCAAACAAATAAAGAATCTTTTCAATTTTATACAATAAAAAAGTTTCTAAGCAAATTGTTCTATTGTTACCTTTTATATTTTATATGCAATTTATTTTAAAGTTAAAATTAAATTTTTATGACTGATTTAATTTTATAAAGATTTTTCAAACCCTAGTTCATAATTTTTATCAATAGATCTACATGACTCGTCATCCATACTTAGCCTACATTGCGATAAATCACTCAATATAGAGATTTGGGTCAACTCCATTTATAATGAGATTGCTGATAAGTCTTAAAACAGATTGAAAAATATACTTCTATTTTTAATCCCAGACCAGCAAAGACTTCTTTAACATAAATATTATAGGTACATTTCAGTGTGTGTTTCACTGTGAAGTATGGGTACTCTTCGAGTGGCATGAGACTGTGGAATATATTCCTACATAGCAATGCAAAGAATAAGAAGGAAAACTCATCATAGAAATAATAATCTTGTTACTAACTAACTAAATAACACCCAGAATATTGAAAAATGATCGATGATCTGACAATTGTCTCGTCATTATAATATGTAATAATAATATAACAATGATGAGAGTAATCAACAACCCCTTATGCCCAAGTACAAAGAAAGTAAAGAAACAAGCATTCCTGTACTCTACTAACTACTTCCTGTACTAAATATCAAGGCTAACAATCAAATAATCAACTGCAAAGAATAAAAGATGAAACCAAAACATTTGTAGGGGAGACAGAAGGTTGGATAACTCAGTATAATCGATATAAATTACTACTAGTAAATTTCCTAGTGAATTACTAATTTCCTTAAGTTGTATACACCTTCAAATTGTTTTAAGTAGTTATTTCATTAAAATAATTGAAATATACTTACGGCCGATAATGTATGTACAGGGTACAGTGGATGAGTGCCAAGGCCTTTAACACAGAAAACATTCCAAGCATTCTCGATATTGTGTCTGAAACATATGGATTATGCTCTAAATTGAGGTCAGACAAAACGGTCTGTTTCACTAATTGACTTTATTTGTACTTATTGACAAAACTACTCTATGCCCATTTTTAAATCCATGTTCTCTCTTAAAATATATTTTTGACATTAAAAGTACCATACCATCGTTTGAATTACAACTAATGTCTACATATATTTAAGCATTATAATTATAAACAACCTGTGAAAGTTGAATGTTGTAAAGCATAAGAACAAATAACATGAAAATATATATAATAATGAAGAAATTTAATTTAAGGGGTCTCTTAAAACTAAAAACACACAATAATTAATTTCGAAGTAAGAGTAATCTTAAATGTGAATAATTATCTTACCATCTAATGCATCATTTTCACCATTGTGACTTAAAAAAGACCTCTTCTCAATATAAGAACGGCCGGCAGTGCCTAAATCCATGAAGGCAACGAATGCTATCCAACCGCGAAACGCGTACAATACCTTATTTTGTACTGCCATTATAAAGTAAAAAAACTAACACCGCACGTAACACGATAGGTAATTTTGAAGTCACCAACTCAAAAGTAAAAGACCACTAACCGTGTCGTTACATTGAGGATATTGTTAATTAAATTATTCCTATTTCATATGAGGAAAATAGCGCGCGAACGCATTGCGGCATTTTACCTGCATTCGTTATTTTTGTGATAAGAAATTTATTTAGAGTTGAGAACGCGAACAACAACGCGCAGGCGGCGAAACGGCAATTATTATTGTTAATTGTCAAAATTCGGCTATCCTAATGTCAGTCGTCAGTTAATCGACATTGATATATTATCAAGTTGAAAATGTTGTCAGTTAACTAAAAATACTTCAAAGCTTTCATTCAAAAAGGTATCTTTAAGAGCAATACAATATGTAATAATGATCTTAGTTACACTTATGTGATTTTATTAAATTGGTTAGATCAAAACATGGAAGGAAGTTTTTTACGTAACACTGATTTTTTTATAAATTCACAACCATTTTTAAACACACAAGGTTGCCATAATGAAATTTGATGCTCTATCCGTCTGCGGCTGATCAAAAATTCCTAAAAATACCGTCGCCATATTGGTATTGTCAAAATCTTCGGGATCCATCGGTGTGCGGAAGAAAATGGTTTTTCGCATCTTACAGCGCATTATTGAAAAGCCACTGTGATTACGCTCAAAGTTCTTGGACTATAGATGTATCTTTTAGCGTTTAACGTGACAATTTTTGTTTGCAAATGATGTTTCCCATGTCGAAATGTTCAAGCGACATGGAGACCGGGAAGATGCCTGATGAAATTGCATCTGCTGTGGCCGCGGTGTCTGATGAAATAGGTGATATCTTGAAAGATGAATTGGGAGATGCAGACCGCGCGGACCGCATCGGCGCTGAGCTGGCTGGGTTACGTGCTGAATTAGGCCTACTTGCTGGCTTAGCTGACGATCCACCGCAAGAGTTTGCAACACTGTTCGAGATGACTGTAAGTAAACTTTTATTCATACATAACACATTAGAAATAGTCACATTCTTATATGAAACGTTAAATTATCAAAACTCCCCCACTTGTATTTTAGGCGAAAGTTTTTTAACGAGATTATACCTTTGACTTCCATTTTATAAATGAAAAGTCTCTTATTTATAATGATTGGACTAATCAAAACTAAGTAATATAAGTACAGTATAAGAACAATAATGCTTTTTATAGATGTAGGATATCTAGCTGTTTTACTCCAATAATGTGTTCTGTAAACAATTTTTACAAAATGTAAAGCTTAGTTTATTACCTCAATTATATATTTTTTGGGCTTTTGGTACATAAGTGACATGCGTAATCAATAAGTGCATATTAATATAAGAAATTCTTTGCATTTATTTAGTTATTATGTGATGCATATTTTAGTCTGGTTTTTATTAGCTCAATTCATATATACCAAAGTTAAAAATCTAAATCAAATTGAAAAAAAGAAACGACTTGCGCAGGACTCATATCTGCAGAACCTATTCCAAAAGTAGAATGTAGCTTTTATATAAACATGGTAATTAATAATTATAAAAAGTTGTACACATACCTGTTGTTATTTAACATATCAATTTAATAAAATAAAACAGTATAAATATTGTAGGTAATAATTTTTGTTTATTAAAGAAATATTTACAAAATATAATTATAATGCCCTTGATCGAGAGAGAAAGTTGTATATGTTCACATTAAGATATTTGTTTTTTGGAATACAGTAATTTAGATAGCCTATTTCATTTATTTCCTTCTGGGGGGGACCTGACTTACCTGTGTAGCTAAATGGTTTAACATTTTGCCTAGCATTGTGTTAAGCGCAAGAGGTTTTGGAGAAACAGTAGATTGTGTCTGTCGAGCAGGGCACAGAAGTCTGGTCAATTACTGGCCAATCAGTGAAAAGGTCACAAAAAAGTATTTGTCCCATGTCCCACGTAGAGAATATTCAACTAGTAATAACTTGCTTACACAGTGATACATATATTATATATTTTCTCAATTACCGATCCTAACCTTAATGTGAGTAATTGAACTTACCAACTTTGTTGGTCTTTAGTAGACATTCTTTGTATTAACTTCATGAATTGGTTATGAATGATCAAATAGGGATGCCTGAGCAGAAATCCTCAAATGCAGAAAATAGTACATACATTTTTATTGGGCATGTATATGGCAGTAGATAAGTTAGATATTGATAGAGATAGATCAATGTGTCTGAACACACCTGTTGCTTGTTTGCACCATGTTTGAAGCTTAAACTGAAACATTAATAAATTTTGTGATACTTT
Source organism: Leptosia nina (assembly GCA_963661955.1). NCBI lineage: Eukaryota > Metazoa > Arthropoda > Insecta > Lepidoptera > Pieridae > Leptosia > Leptosia nina. The sequence goes on along the minus strand of CAVLEF010000182.1, from coordinate 66,752 downwards.
ATTATTCCTTAGAACTTATTATGGTTTTTATATATATATGCACCAATATTATTTGAGACTAGTTTTTATAACCAAATAAAGTTGTCTACAAAAAAATAATTAAAAATAAAATATGCTGTGTTAGCTTATGTGAATAGTATGCATTTAAATAAAACAATTATTTTCAAATATGTTTAACTAATAATTATCGGGTTTAAAACCGTTAAAGTGTTTTATTTCAATAAATAAAGTACTAGAAAAAAGCCATTCGAAAAGCAAGAATTGTAATTGAGTTTGTGAATTAGTACTACAATGTATAACTGACTGGTTTTTAAAACATCAATGTTATACAATCTTCAAAGTTTAAAGAGTTTTTATCTATACATCAATTAAGAAAATACATCTCAATCTAATATAATAGAGATGTATTTTCTTATCATATACATTTCTTCAAATTATGAAATTATTTATTTTAATCACAGTTTTAGGACGAGACATTGTTGTATAATATTTATTTGATTTGTCATAGTTACTCAAGCCAGAAATATATACATATATATATATATATATATATATATATATATTTTAGTTATATATAAATGATTACATAAAGAAAGCTTACTTAGTGTTAAACTTCATGCATTAGCACCTGAATATAAGCTTTATATGTAAACTTTTCAGATTGGCCATAGGGGCTCCGCCAGTGGTTCTTCCTCTTCATCATCATGGTCCGGCGCGCGCGGAGCGAAGGCCAGGCGCACTTCGAGGCCACAAAGGACGCAGCGGCGACGCCCTATTGCAAAGGGAAAGGAGGTAAATTTCAATCAGAAGTTTTAATGTGTTAATTAAGTTTTACTTGAACCATTTATCAAACCATAAAGTACCATTTTTTTTTTTTTGTTTTTTTGTAAGTGAGGAAGCCCTCTCACCAGATTACCTCAACCTTTTTAACTCGACTATGGTGAAGTGAGAGGCTTATATTATTTTTGCAGTTGCAGTCATGCCAATAGGTTTTTCCAAAGAAAATCCCGTTTTTCTCTGTATTGTATGGGAGTGTTGAAAACATTTTAATCTCTGTTTCACTGGCTAATTTTAGTATAGGCTTAATTACACACAGTATCACACCTGTGTGCCCTGCCCAACCAATATGTTAGCGTAACATAGTATTCAGTAAAACATTTGACAAGTCAGGTGGATAAGTTAGATTGAATTCTTTATTAAAAATTGATTAATGCAGCCTTATATTTTAAACTCGAAAAAAATATACCATATTACATGTATTACGGTTTTAGAAAGTCTTTGATCTATTATTCATTATATTTCTTTTATTCGCAGATGTGTCGCCGGCGCAGTATAGCGGCGCGGCGTGCTGCGTCCATGCGCGTGCGTCGAATCGAAGTCGTGTCTGATGCGTCCGATGTTGGGGCCGACTCAGATTCAGATGACCAATGGACTGAGCTCGATGACTCATGTACGTTAATCTAGTGCATGTTTAAGCTTTAGAAACAAGTAATATTCAGACAAGATGTAGTTGCATATATTATGTAGTGTATGAAATATTTCTGTACAAAATTGTACACACATGTAATTTTTTATTTCAATTAAGTTTATGTTTTGTCTCTTTCAGCTGCCTCATCTGACAAGGACGGCGCTGGTGTCGACGACATTTGCCCGGGATACCAGGACAAGGGTTCTGTAAGTAATTTCTTTAACACATGATATTATTGAGGTACTATACAAACAAGTTCATAGGAGAAACTTTTAACCTAACCTCCTGAGAATTCATTTTGGGTTATTTAATCTGACGCCCACCAGTTTATGCTCTTGTTCTTTATAAAGAATTATTTTAAATAAAATATTTTAACTGTTTGAAACACGCAATATATTAGTTAATTTCTTTTAACTCCGAAGATGGAATGAGTCCCTATTTTCAAATCTGCTACGCTAGCGCCATCTTTGTTGTTTATTCGGGGAAAAAATCCTAAACAAAGCCTTCTCTCGAAGACTAGTCGCCATATGCACTTTTGTCATGCTTTCTGTTACTTTGTTTCGTATATTATTTTCTTCTTTCTTTCTCTTTGTAGTACCTGTTGTTGACACATAAATTGTGTGTGTATTTAATATTACCAGCTTATAAAATACTACATCTATCTAGCTTACTAAAGTCTTAATAAAAAGAAGTACCGCATGCCACAGTTTCGGCTCGTCCCAACGAATATATATTTCTCTCTTTCTTAATTATTATATGAGGCCGCTGAGGACAGAGTAAGCTGCAATTTTATGACTTTTTTATACTCTAAATATGTTAATCTTAATCAATGACCGCCTCTGTAGCCAAATGGTTAAACGTATTGCCTAGCATTGCATTAAGCGCGAGAGGTACTGGGTTTGAATCGCAGGGAAACAAAAAAATTGTTTTGGTCAGGCAAGGCACAGAAGTCTGATCAACTACTTGCCTGTTAAACAACGGATCAGTGAAACGGACACAAATGTGTTCGCCCCATGCCCCATGAAGGGGAAACGGGATTTCACACACAAATGTGTGAATCTACAAGAGCAGTGACCAAAAATTGTTAACTTAATTCTTACACAAATTCATTCTCGCCTAATTTAATTGCGCGTTTTTATTTTCCCTATTGAAAATCATATTTTTTTGTTATTAGGCCACTCTGCCTCAAGCAGCCTATATTCAATATAATTAATGATTTCCAGCAGGTAGAACCGCCAGCGATGGGTCAGTTCCTGCTACCGCTGCTGAGCGCGGAGCCACCTTCCGAACCTGACCACTTTCTCATAAGGCATGAGGATATCCTGCAGGTTTGTGAAAGCTAAGATAATTTAAGAACAAATATTAAAGTAGAGAAAGAAAAAGACACCATTTACTTTTAAGATATAAAATTAACTATTAGTATAAATAATGTACACTTAATTTTTCTTTAGTTGCTTGCGTCGGCAGAAGAGAGTGTCCGTGATGATCTTCCTCTAGAAGATGATGTACTGGACTCGCAACCAGATTTGTAAGTTTGTCAACCACTACCCTGAGTAAACATGTTTAAAACTATAATTATACCTTAGTACATAACTGCGTTGACCGCCTCTGTAGTCAAATGGTTAAACGTATTGCCTAGCATCGCCTTAAGCGCGAGAGGTCCTGCGTTCGAAGGGAAACATAAAATTGTTTCGGTCGGGCAGAGCACAGAAGTCTGATCAACGATCGGGCAAGTAGCCCGTGAAAAGAACGGATCAGTGAAACGGACACAGAAATGTGTTCGCCCTTTGCCTCACGAGGGGGAAACGGGCTTTCACACATACTTTTACACATAAATGCGTTATATATAGTGTGTTTGGGATATATACTATGTGACCCGTTGTTAAATAGAGTTAAGTTAATCATAATCAATATTGGTAGCTTCAATGTGATAAAATTTTGATGTAATAACAGAAAACTCCCGGGATAATAATATTTGGTCTTTGTCTTCATTTTTAATTATCACATATTTTCCTGCTGCAAAGCATCCGAAACGTCGGGCCGTAGTTAAAATAATTTCCAAATAAGTTGAACTAATATATATCGCTTTTTAAACAGTTAAAGTGTTTTGTTAAAAAAATACTGACACTAAATTTTTACCGTGTCGCACAAGAAAATATATTTTTGTCTTATATAAGATGTTAAATTGCAGGTTAACAGAAAACATGTTTGATTGCGAAGAGCCGGTGGTCACACCTGAGGATGAAGCGGCGCTCCTGCATTTCGTTTGTGGTGCGTATTTTGGCATTCAAATCGTGGGTACGATGCGCCCCACCCCATCTCGCTTAGATGTTATATGTCACCTTCCAAATTCAGAAAACAGATGACAGAGACTCCCGACAGGACAGACAAGCCCATGTTTGTCTTCTTTCTCTTTCACTTTTGTTGTACTATTGTATGGTTTTACTAAACCAACATGAGTCGATAGTTGCCTCCAATGATGACAGTATAACTTGCATAGTGTTTTTTCTAACTTGGCAAAATATGCACGAGCACGAGTGGGACTTACCCTCTATTGTCGTTGACTTTGCTTACACCCCATCCCATACGTTTCTTCATTTTTAGGGTTATTTTTTTATTTTAACATAATTTATGGTTTTGTACCAAGTGAATTTGGGGGGTTCCTTAGTTTAATATATATACTAGTGTCTCGGAGTGTTTAGTGGTAATCAATGTCATCCTCCTGAGATAATCATGATTTCATGTAAATTATGTGTTTGTTTACCAAAAATGCCAAGTTAGAAAAAATACACTATACATATGGATTTTCCATGATTCTTAATCTTTTGTGCGCTCTTATGTTCTATCTATGTTTTTATAAACGTCCAATGATTATGTTAACTATTATGCGAAAAGTACCGTATGAGCACTCACATGTTACTATATTTAAATAGAAACGGAACAGGCTGATGCCAACGCGCAGTCCAGGGTTTTCAAGCCGGTGGAGGAATGGTTGCTGGGCGTTTACCACTCCTGGTGCGAGATCAGCGCGCTCATGTATACCCTAATAGGCACTAACATGTAAGTATTATTTAGAAAAAAGAAATGAAAATGTCACTGAGTATTGTTTGTAAGTTACGCGTATACACATTTAAATATATTACTACACTTTTAATAGTTTAAACATAATATTATGTAACGTCTCTTAATTTAATTTTTTGTATTGTCTCGCAGAAACTGCGAGTATTATAATAGATTCAAACATACGAGTTTACTATCATCTGTAGTTTACCGCGAGTTGTACACATTTAATTAATTCTTCCAATATCAATTGCAAGCAACAAATGGCGCTGGCTATATTTTGCGTTTTGAACCGTTAAATGTTTTAATCAAAGTTGCGTTTTCTTAATCGCAGTAGTTTTGTTATATATAGTAAATTGTTTTGTTAGCTTCGTTTCCTGCTTTACAACCAATGGCATTACAGGAGCGTCGAAATGGTCAAGTCGTCGTGGTCGTACCGCGCCCGCTTCGGCTGCCACTGTCGGCTGTGTCTGAGCGCGGCTAACAACGTCGCGGCCCTACGACACTCGCTGATCGACATCGTCAGAGAGTTGGCGCATGGTGAGTGAAATTACTTGATTCGTTCAATTCTCTTCCTCGTAGTGTCCCTACAACGACGAGTAAATGCAAACTACTTTGTAAAAGGCCGACAACAGAACCTTAGTTTTCCACGAGAGACGACAATCATTTTCCGTCAGGTGATCCACTTGTCCATTTGCCTTTGATTGTAAAAATAAAGTCTCATTTATTTAGTTTTATTCGATCGTATAACTTAGACAAGCCATAAATACATTATATCTAAAAGAAACACAAGTGTCAAAGACGAAATACAGTTCTTATCACATTTTATTTTAAAGGTATGGCATGCAGTCTTTAAATATATTTGCAAATATCATAAAGCTGCAGAGCATAAGACGTTGAACCTTATTCATATGCAAGTGTTAAGGCTGAAATTACATTGCGCTGAAGGTGCACGTATCAATAAGTTGAAAAAAATTTAACAATGAGGTGTAGGACTCAGTAGAGCACAACACCTAAGTCTTGCTTCATCTCGCATAATTTGCAGTTTGATTTAAGTGCACCTTTTTCAGTAAGCAGCACTAGCGGCGTGGCAGGGGCGCTCGTGAAGATGCTCTGTCTGAATTGCTCCGAACTCACTCCTGCGCATTGGCATCTGCAGCGGATCAAAGTGCCCGATGAAGGTAAAACATTTTCCCTCCATTACCTTTCTCTGTAAAACACAGAACATCAGCATGTCTTAGGGTAAAGTAATAAGCCACTTTTTTTTTACTTTGACATTAGGAAAATCTTCCATCTTATACACTCCGAGATCTCGGCTGCTGCAAAGCATTTGAAACTAAATTGGCAATAAGCTAAATATATTTCGCGTTTTGAATCGTTAAAATTGTTTTATTAAAATGTGTACAACTTTTGTAAACTGCATATAATACATGTCCTTAACGAAGTGGCATTATAATTTTAAATTTATAGTAATTCCTTTTAATGTAGGTGCGGAAATAATCCATCAACACTTAACGCGGCTCGCGCAGCAGAACGAGACGGCTGAACAGTTTGTGAACAGAGTCTGTCTTTGTCGCTCTTACTATCGACCTTTCGAGAAACAGTAAGTGTTGAAACGAGATTTTCATTTTTCTTTCCCCTATACGTCACGGGACATATATTACTTCGACTGTGTTAGAACACTCTCCTGTAACTTCTGCGACTGTTGTGTAAATAATCTCAGTGAGAATACAACCCTTGGTGGGTAATGCAACAACAACGTCAAGTATCAATGTCTAACAAGTTTTATCTTCCAGATATGCGGTTGAAAGGTTCTTCAAAATATTAGAAAACTTCAAGGCGGCCTCTACTATAACTTTCAAGGTACGATTTTTTTTAGCGTTTATTAACTGAAGATAGTTTTAAAAGTTTACAGTAACGTTTCTAGGCTCAGGTTTTTCTCTTTCTAAGAACATTTTTGAGTTCCTTTTTCTGACCTATTGTGGTTTTCGTAAAATTTATTTATTTTACGCTTAGTAGGGTTTCTTATCTCGGGGCTCTACGGTTATCTGTCTGTTTCGCTTATCAACTTAATATAGGCCAGTAGTTGGTCATGCTTCTGTGCCCTGCCTGACCGAAACTTTAGTTTCCACTACGTTTAAGAACTGTATTTAACTACTACTGCACTCATTCTTCTTCCTTATTTTTAGAACTTATATACTGTTGATACTAAAAACTAAGTGGTGTTGTGGAAAGAAGTAGATTAGTCACGCCGTAGATACAAATTTGTGTATACAATTGTCCGTAATATGAAATTAATAGACACAATAACCTATAGTAACATACCTATGTGAAACACATTTGGCTCGGTTCTGAAGCCTTTATATACTTAACACACTATCCACTCGATTTCAGGTGGAATTAATCCCGCCTGAAGGCTCCGCCCCCGAGCAGTGGTCTTGGATGACGGCAGCACGGCGGAGGCTTGCACGGTGTCTTGCCGCCCATCACAGGAACAACACGGCTCACCGATTGGCTGATATGGCTGCTAGGACTGCACCCACCGACCGTAAGTGTATTGCGTTATAGATTTTGATGTTTAAGTCTGCAGTTTTTTACTCAGAGTTGAAACTTATTTTTCACAGAGCATTCGAAACGTATTTAAAATTGTTTGTAAATAAGTTAGGTAATACGTTTCGCATTTTTTATTTTTATTTACCCCAGCCATATAACATCTACACAAGATTCGCCGTCGATCTATTTTGGCTTTAGATATTAGGTGGGTAGTAGGAATACCAAGTCCAGACACCGTTAAAGTTTAAAATGGCCGATAAAAAGGGTGTAGTTTAATTTGTCCAAAGCTAAAATAGGCCAGTAGAGCATTATGTTTAAATGTTATATGCTTCAGGCATTTGAGTTTCCACCAAGTCTGTTCTCCTCGGGCAGAATAATTATAATATTTGCTCAATAATAAGATGATAAATAAAATCTACCAAACAAGAATGACTGGTATTGTATTTTGGTATGTTATTTGAACCTATAATGATGAGGTTATTCACAGTGAGCGCATGGGCGGAGTACAAACATCGGTGCGACTGTCTCTCGCCGAGGATAGTTTGCGCGCAACAGAGGAAACAGCTGCTTAGGTATTTATTACTCTTCAATCTATTCAAATGTTATGAAGGGTTTGCTTGAACGCGCTAATCGCGAGAACTGCTGGTTCGAAGTGAATAAATGTTTTTGGGCCATTTGGACCATTTATCGACGACGGCTTTAGGCAGTAAAACATCACGCTGCAAAAAAACATGTATAGAAGAATGAGACGTCAATATATATCTATCTTTTAAGATTAATTTGCAAGATCGACGTCACGCAGACGACGTCATGGCTTACAGCTATAATTGACAAAGGGTGCCCAATGATATAACGATAACTGTTCCACGCACAACGCCCGTGCTTTGTGCGCGTGCACAGAGTAACAAAAATTGGTTACTCACCCCTGGTCTAAAGCCATATTAGCTAAATCCAACTTGGTCCTTACAATGGATTGAACTTTCTTTAAAATTGTAGTGATGATCGCCGGACCACACTCTTTAGTTATAATATTAGTAATGCAAACACTTTTCAGGATTTCATTCTTCGGCATGATGCACGCCGTTAACAAGTATAACGGCAAAGATGATCCCGATGAAAAGGTGAGTGAAATATTGGACTTTTGAAACTATAGTGTATTTTTTATTTTGGTTTTTGTACTAAAATAATGTTACATCTCTTTGGTTAATATTAATATATTTTTTAATCTTTGGAAATTAGTTTATCGATCTGTGATTTGAATTAATATTATTTATGAAAAATAAAAGTGAGAAAAAGTGTCAATAGTGTATATAGAATTTTCGTTTAATCTCTATTTAAAATACATACTTATTTAAATAAAACACTTTAACGGTTCAAAACGCGATATATATCTTCTGCTCGACGTTTTGGATGCTTTGCAGCAGCCGTGATCACGTAAATGAGTACTACTCGCGTAAACTATAGACAGTATACATACTTAATTTTAAATTATTGCTAAACTAAACTTTGAAATAATGTTAAAACAGTTACTTTTAGTTCATATAACTCGACTAAAGCCTCCCGAAAGGTGCTTTGGTATCTTTTAATTATAGCTTTCTTTTTATTTCAGCCTCTAAATGATTTGAAGCTCGAAACGGCGGGTAGGGAATTGCAGCAGGGAGTAGGAACTGGAGCCAAGTAAGTATTCTTAGCTTAATTAATAAAAACCAGACCATATTGTGGGCTTATCTCTAGTCATCACACATCATTCAATACTAATAAAGAAATTTTCGGCTATCTTCTAGACCTCCCGATAGCATGGAACAGCAGTTGGAAATGGTGAAAGCCAATATGGACATGGATCTAAGCGACTCAAATAGTAATGACCTAGATGACTGTAAGTATGGAAGAAATTAACAAATCGTTCTGACATTTATAATGTATAAAGATTTTTTTTTTGTGATGACACTGAGTTATATGAGTATGAACTACTAACCTTTTGCAAATCACAGTGATTTCAAAGTGTGGTCTTTGTTTAATAATGGGTGGTAGGAATATCAAAATTCGGTCCCGGTCACTTCCGGGCGTTTCCGTTTCATTCTATGTATTTTCGAATATCCAAAGATAGTCAATCGAACTATATATATACTTTCGCTTTATAATCTATAAGGTACACTACAGTGATCATTTAAGCTAGCTTAGCTAAGCTGCGACTAGACTTAGGCCAAATTCTCTCTCTTTTTTTTCAGGTGTCACGTTTAGTATACTTTGAATGTAACAACCCTATATATTTTTTAGTAACGGAATCCGACAACTCCCTAACCTCCGTCCGTTCAGAGCGTTCAATATCCAGTCTATCGGGCTCCAGCCTGGACTCTGCTTCCGAGCTGCTAGTCCTAGCAGCGTGCGCGGTGGAGGGCGGAGGCGCCGGGGGCGAAGGCGCCGGCGAGCTGTGCCGGACAGTGCGACACTTGATGCGGTCTATTGCGTCTATTGAAAGGCTGATGGACCGAGTGCTGAAGCATTGTGACGATTGGCCAGGCACGGGGAAGGACGCGCCTGACGCTAGGTGAGAACTTTCACAAATTTAGTCTCAGCCATCTTATGGTTCTGTCAGGGTACTTTAACTCTTTTCTTTGAAAATTTAAATATGATTGACAGTCATACAAGTTCATCCAAGAATCACTCCAAATTTTATTATAACTATTTATTGAAATGAAGTACACTTTTTTGTTTGTGTAGATCCCGCGATTTCACAAGAAAAGGTTTTTTTATTATTATTTTTGTTTAGGAAACGCGTAGACATAGGCTTGTCTGAGGTGGATCGTAAATTGATGGCGATGTACCGACGGCTGCCTGAAGTGCATAGGCGGCAGCTTCAGGTCTATAGGCGACAGAAGAAATTGTCAACGGTAAATATCACTTAATAGCATAACACGCATTAATCAAATACATATTTTCGCGTTTAGAACCGTTATAAGTGCTTTATTCAAATGAGTACTATTCATAAAGATACAATAAACATATAACAAACAACATCGGTTTTTTAAAGTTAGCATAAACAATCATAATCTATATACTTTAAGTATTACAGCATTTATTTATGTAGCTACTTGTATATTAAAGGTATTTAATTGTTGTTTATAGGTGTGCACGGCGCTGGTGGGCACAATCGCCCCGCCCCCTCCGACGCCCGGGTCTCCGCCCACCGAACCCCCACGACTGCCGCCTACTAGCCTATGTCCGGAATATCATTTGCAAAGGTTTAAGGAGGTAAAATCAAACATTTTTAAAATAAGCGATATATAATGAATTTCTTGATTTTTCGATGGAATCGAAAGTGTTATTTTTATAATTATTAAAAAAATATATATTTAGGTTCGTCGTAAAGTGATGCATATGCGCGATCAGCAATTGTACTATCACCGCTTGCGCATGTGGTTAGAAGATCAGTTGCGTCAGGAAAGAGAAAGGTAAGGAGGAAAATAAATAAATCAAATTTTACCTTGTTATTTTAATACGTAGTCACTACATCGAAGTATTCTTAATAGAGTAATAAACTCTCGGATTTATTTTTCCTTATGAACGTGCAGTTACCTAATGAAGAAATATATGGTAAGTATACAAATACTTACCATATATTTTTTCGAGAACTTAAATATTTTTACACACGATGGCATTATGTACATTAAAAATCGACTTGAGATTGAAATGGGTTATAGTAACTGCCCGGTACGCTGTGGATATCGGTTCAACTCCTGTCGTGTCGTTAATTTTTTTCCATCTTACATCGCTCTATATCTGCATTCGTAACGTTTATCATTGAAAATACTTTAACTGAATATAAATTAGCCATATAGTCCCAGTAAGAGTTTTCTATGGTCTCTATTTGGGGGTTATACTAATCGGATCCTTTTGTTTCAGCCTCCCCGACAGCACAGTAACACTTATAGACGATCTGCCAAAACGCAAACTTCGCGCCATTAGCTCAAAACTGCCACGCCTTGTCGCGCCCAAGCGAAAGCTAAAATCCGTCCCGCCCATCAGCAAATCACAAAAAATACTCCAACTTCTCAAAAGTAAATCTCACGTGGATCGATCTCCTTATAAGGAAATAGATGATAATCTCAAAACAGAAGTAGAACCGCCCGACGCGTTCCCATTAGAGAAGGACGTAAGTGACACCGATACCATAGTTGGTGAAAAGGACGCGGAATTATGCAAGGAAATGAAGGATTGTCTAGCTAAATTCGCAAATTTCGCCCTTCACACTCTAGATAATAACCTCCAGGAAAAATACCCCGACTCTGTCAGTCCCCCGCTACAGGAGATGTCACCTACTACGTCAGATTCAATGCCGGTATACCAGAAGAACAGAATACTCCCTGTTAGTCAGTTTCTTAAAGAAGACAAGGATATAGACAAAGATTCGAATGTGTTTAAATATGTGACGTTCGGGCTAGAAATAAAAAAGGCAATGGAGGAGTGCCAGAATATTATCAATACTTACAACAGTGCAGAGAGTGAGAAAGACAAAGAAGAAGATCCGTTATCGCTAGAGCAGATTGTAGAAGTTATGATGAATCTAGAGAAGAGCTCGCCAGAGTTGCTGGAAAAGATTGAAGCAGATGATCTACATCTATATGTTACGAACGGTAACAAGTTGACTGAAATTGTAGAGAATATGCCGCAAATACTAGCCAATATGCCGGAAATCGCTTCCAAGCTGTCTGAATTCGCCAACGCCAATTTCGAGCTACCCGAATTCGCCTCAATCATGAATAGCCTCCCGGAAGTGAATACAGACGCGCAACTGACACCGGAGACGCTTAAACAAATTAGGGAATTAAAATTAAGCAAACGCGACGCGGTTAAAGTGACTAAAAACACTGCCAAACGTAAAAATAAGCCTAGAGTGTGGAGCGATGAAGATGATTTTGAGGGAAATAGCGGTAAGGAGGAAGATGTGTCCAAAGTTATAGATTATGTAAAAAAGATTCCCGTTCTAGCTATGTGTGTAGAAGATAAAGATATAACGCCTAGAGTGTGGAGCGAAGAAGACGATTTTGTAGGAGATAGCGATAGCGGCAAAGAGGAAGCTGTGTCCAAAGTTATAGACTATGTGAACAAGAGTCCCGTTCTAGCTAAGTGTTTAGAAGATAAAGATATAACGATATCGAAAAATGTAAATTCCGAATCGTTTCTTAAAGCCGCGACATTATTCGAAAAGGCCGTTAAAGACGCGTTATCTATGGAGGAGTTGAAAGGTGTGATGCGTTCCAAGTTTACCTTCTGGAAGGAGTTTGTTGCGACGAAAGTTAAGACGATACCGGTTGAATTCCTGCAGAACGAAGTCGAGGGAATGCTGGAAAAGTTCTATTCGCACATACAGGATATGACGTGTAAGCAGCACGGCCCGGAAATAGATAAGCTCATAGAGAAGGCAGAGGAAGCCAGGGAGACGGTAGAGAGAGATTCTGATGAGGAAGGCTGCATGCAATCGAAAGAGTCTCTAAAACAGATTACGAAATTGCTCAGTACGTCCGCTGGCAACACCTTCGATCTACTCATCATGAAGCTGCCCAAAATGTCGCAAGATAAGAAGACATCTATCAAGAGTCTGAAATTTAAATACTATGACGTCATAAAGCGATGTTCCGACTCGCAACAGCTGGCCGCATGGATACTTCTCAATCCAGAAACAGCAACAAACGTGATACAGGAACTAACAGGTATGCCGGTCACAAAAGTTGACAACGTCCCGGACTTTACGACGATACCGAACGAGATAAAGATAGATTATTTTATGAATCGATTGCGCGAGATGAATCGGAATTATATGAGAAGCATCCCCAAAAACTCGTTATGTGGGGACCAATGGCTAGTGATGTTATACAAATTGGAAGAAGTAGAAAAGTGCATTAAGGACTCCTTCTTAAAACTGAAACAGGAAACAACAAAACCGACCCCGAAACAAAACCAGAACCAACCCAGCGAGGCGGAGATCCTGGCAGCGAAAGGCCTCAGTAAGATAATCGGTAAAGCAAATGTAAAACCGGTAAAAAAGGTCACTCCAACACCGGTTAAAGTCGAAAAACCGGAAACGAAAGAAAAAGAGGATAAGAAATCGAAAAACGAAGCGTTACTCGCAAAGTGCGAAGCGATACTTACGTCTAAAGGAGAGAAATCGCTTCTAGACAGCTTCTATACAATCAAATCGTATATCACACAAGGTCTACCTGTACCTGAGACATATAAGAAGCATGTTATATCGATATGTTCGAGCATAGATGCAAGATTACTAGACGAGGACATAGAAGACACCCTCAAAGTGGAAGAGGACAAGAACCTCTCAGTCATAGGGTCGCAGAATCCAGAGTTACTGGCTAAATATTCCGCACAGGCACTGCGTAATGCTAAGCAGACTTTAAACGCGGTGGCATTTAGGAATATCAAAAATGGTGAGGAGTGTGACACGCCGAAGAGCAATTGCAAATACACGAATGACTGCACCTGCGAATCGTGTAAGAGTGAGAGGGAGAAGAGGGAGAGGAAGCCGATGCTGAAGGCGAAGCCGGTGCAGAAGCCCTGCGAGAACGGGGTGCACCAGCCCCACTTTTGTAAAGGTAACGCTTTTGAACTGAAAAGCCAACACGTTACGAAGTTACGCGTTTATCTAAAATTATATAATCATTTTTTTAAAAACTGATTTAACGTTTTAAATTCGTAATTATTTTGTTTTATACAATATTCATACTAGGTAAATAATTCCTTTGATTCATGTTATACAACGAATTGATTGGCTAACATAGACTATACATACTTATGTTGGTATATATACCAAGTGGTACAAAGAGGAAGATATAAGAGTTCGGATTAATTTAACATTTCAAAGTTTCTATTTTGCCGGTATCACATATACCTAAAATTTACCCTTAGCTCATTTTTTAAATAAAAATATACACATTTCAGTCGGCCATGGCGCTCCACCAGCGCCCAACCAACCTGGTGGCTGCTCTAGTGAGAATCCCGACCAACCCTGCTCATGCTGTTATTGTACCGTCTTTGGACATGCGGTAAGATGCTTAATTATAAGGGCCCAGATTATTCTGGGTCAATATTAAGGAAATACAAACAATAATACTTAATTTTTTTTATTAATGTGTCAATAAGTTTGAACATTTTAATTTTGAGATTTCGCAATTTTTCTATGTTAGTTGATAATTAAAAATCTTTTTCAGCCGCCACTAACGACCCCCGTACCTAGGAATTTTAATGAGACACGAGAGAGGTTAAGATCGATTCTCAATAAGAAGAAACAGAAGTGCAAATCAAATGTGAGTATCTTCGCCAGGTATTGAAGTCCCAGTGCTGGGAGGTTATTCTTTATAAAAGAAATAACAATACAATAAATATTATTAATCAATTTCAGGGTGACTCTCAATCGCCAACAGCAGAAACCGATCGCCCAAAAATACAGCCCGTCCACAGGCCACCGGTGAGTTACTTAGCATACTAAAGGTTTGAGGGTGACAAAAATTACGTCACAATTCTTATGACAAACAAGAACGTAATGGTAAACAAAGTACATAATGATGTGTCGATCGAAAAAAAATTACAGAACTTGAATCAGCATCTAGAGCGATGCTGTTGCTGCTCTAACTAATAAAGCTGTCTCGCTGAAAAATGTATTTGGAACCTGTGCAATTAACTCCTTATTGCGTACTCCAATGTATCAAAATGTAAAAGTCATACATCACATATGATATTGATAATATTTAAAAAGTTCGCCAATTTTCACATTTTCACATGATTTCGCATTATATATTTTATAAATTTGCGTGAGAGGTGCTTGTTTCAATAGGTTTTAAAATTTGACGATGACGCTCGGTAGCTCAATTAGAGCAACACGGAACGCTGTGATTGCGGTTCAAGTCCTGCCCGTGTTGTAGATTTCTTTCAAGCTAAAATCTAATGTAAAATAATATTTAATAATATTTTTTCAGGCTCTACCAAAAACGTTACCACCTAATCTTACCCCCCAAGCACAACAAAAAAAACAAATAATCGACAAACAGCAGAAACAATTGGCCGATCAGATGGCCAAAATGGTTGTTACTGATAAGCCAGAATCCAAGCCCAAGGTAAGTTAAAAGACAATGTTAAAAAAAAATGAGGTTACCAGGAAAATAGTTTGAGAGGTTTTGGTAGTAAATAGCTTGACTCATCTATTCCAGCCTGTACAAAATCCGGTAGCACAAAATCAACAGGTCGCCGTCAATACCGAAGGCAAAGTTAACGCCAACGCGATGGAACAGATACGGTGGCAGGTTAGTAAGGTGTTTGTGGCCTATTTTCAAAGAAAATTGTAATACGAGTTGAATAAATTAAATAAGCGCGAAATTGCAATATAATTATTTTATTGCGACTGAAAAGTGCTTATCCGTCACACATATCGAATAATCTCGCTTTTTCTAATTCCAATTTTGTGTTAAAAAAATTACGAAATCATTTATACTGGGATTTGAAACGTCAATCTCGTCGTACCCTTAAAGCTATGATGTATCTCAGTTCTATCAAAATTGTCTGATCGAACGATATGATTAGTAATATAATCGATGTTAATGCTTACTTAAAATATGTTAGCAAATGAAGCAACAACAACAAGCTCAACAGCTTCAGCAACAAGCAATGCTGCAACAACAAGCACAGATGCAACAGCAACAGCGACAGCAGCGGCAACAATTGCAACAGATGCTACAACAACAACCGCAACAACAAAAGAAACCTGAGCCGATATACGACCTACCGATACACAACAAACCGACCCTCACGCCGCAACAACAGCAACAAATTAGACAACAACAAATACAACAGGTAAGTATACATAGGCTTTACATTTTATAATTATTTTGTGTGATTTTCCATTTGATTACCATAATTAGCCCTTTAACATTATGTAATTCTAGGACTTTGTCCTCTTGTTGTCATGAAATTTCTACTTTTACCCTGTATAAGTTTCCATAGCATTAGTAGTTGTTGTTTATTACCTTAAGATTCGGTATTTCTCCACAGCAACAGCAACAAATACTCCAACAGCAGCAAGCGCAACAGCAACAGGCCCAGCAACAATTACAACAACAACAGATGCAGCAACAACAGCAACAGGCACAAATGTTGCAACAGCAACACTTACAACAAATGCAACAGAGACAGAGCAGGCCGCAACAACAGCTATCTATCAATAGCAGGGATACAAGTGTTTTCTCTACATCCTCACAGTGTTCTAGGTGAGAAAACCATTTATTATTAATTGTTAAAGTACTTTACGAAAGTTAATATTTTACTTTATGTATAAAATAGTGAAAAATGATTAATTAAAAAAAAATAAATATTACTTTACTGCAACTTGGAATTAAATTCAGATTCATTTAAGAGTAAGCCACAGCCCACATTACGTGGCTTCAATTTTATTTTACTTTTTAAAATAAAAATCGATTATATATTGAAAAATAATTACGTCACGCACGGGACTTGAATCGACGTCCGTTCCGTGCTGTGGCTCTAATCAATTGAGTTCCCGTGCGCGTAAAGTTTTATAACTTGAAATGAAAACATCTATGTTATTGTCGCCTCCCTTTTTCAGTGGATCATGTTGGCGCGGTCGCGGCGCATGTTCCAAT
The DNA here is from genome assembly GCA_963661955.1 of Leptosia nina. NCBI lineage: Eukaryota > Metazoa > Arthropoda > Insecta > Lepidoptera > Pieridae > Leptosia > Leptosia nina. Next base: position 50,009 of record CAVLEF010000182.1, on the reverse strand, counting down.
CGGGTCGAGGATCCCCGTGATCTAGACGCCTTGCTGCAGTACATCGAAGGTCCGGCGCGGCATGTCGACAGAGGCAAGAAAAGGGCGAAGAAGCAACGACAGAAAGCTAAAAAGGTAGGAAAAAGGAGGCACTCAAATATATTTTTATCACTTACGATTTATGCACCTTGGTGTTGAAATGTCCCATTTCTCTCGACGCAATGCAATATCTACACTAATATTATAAAGCTGAAGAGTATGTTTGTTTGAACGCGCTAATCTTAGGAAGTACTGGTTCGAATCAATAAAATATTTTTGTGTTGGTTAGTGCATTTGCTGTAGGCTATAAAACGGTGCGACCAATAGGAGCGAAGTAACAGTGGGAAATGTACAATAAACGGGGAACATTATTCATCTTTGAGAGATTCCGTGGTGTGCGCTGCGAAAATGGTTCAAGATAACCATGCGACAGTATTTTGTCTATCTTTGAACTTGCAAGAACGACGTGACGCGAACGACGTCGTCGTTAACAGCTATCTATATACTAATATACAAAGCTGAAGAGTTTGTTTGTTTGAACGCGCTAATCTTAGTGCTTACTGATTAGAATTAAATAATTATTTTTGTGTTAGTTAGAACATTTATCGAGGATGGCTATAGGCTATAAAATATCGCTCTGTGAGCGAAGAAACAGCGGGACAAGTGACAAAAACGGGAAAAATCATCTTGCTGGGTTTTCGTTGCACGCGCTGTGAAAACGATTCAAGAAACCAAAACAATATGTATGGAAGGATCATTACTCTTTAATTAATCTAAAAATCTTTTAAGATTAACATGCAACAACGACCCGATCGACGGGACGCGTACGACGGGATACGAATGTCGTGGGTAACAGCTGTGTGTGGGTGTTTATGAAGATGGGGAGGAGGCTTGCAAAAAGAAATTTTGTCCCCCAAAATAATTATTCTACCCGGGACGAAGTGGCTGGTAGTACTCATTATAAACATTTGTTTTGTAGATGGAGAGCCGGCTGGTCCGTGATGTCATGTCTCTCCGTGAGGAGCTCAAACGATTGCGTGAACTGAGTTACGAAGAGAGGGGTGCGCACGTGATGAGTGCGATCCTCGTGCGGAGAGCGAAGGCTTCGCTGCAACAGATGCAGAAGGCCAAGAATAAGTGTGAGTCGCTTTGATTGATTGAACTTAGATATAAGAGATTTTTCTTGGTAAAACTTTTAATACCGAAGTTACATTGCGCCACAGACCCAATATACAAGACTTGGGACTTCTAAATCTGCAGTCAAGTGGCCTAACCACTAGACCGACAATTATTAATACATTTAACAATTGGCAAAGAATTTGTCAATAATATATATTGATTTCAGGTAAAAAACTTAAGATGACGCTTGCGCAGCAGACAAAGTTAAAAGAGGCGTCTGAGGATCTGGAAAGAATGACCTTTATATTTAACAATACTGCTAAGGTATGTTGTAAATATTTCTCATATACCTAAGTTGGTTTTCGTGAAATAAGTTTAAAGCATTGAATATCCTAACGTTGGCAAGTCAATATATCTATGAAAATGTTTTATATGTGAGGAAAAACGTAGATACTTTTAAAACAAACGGCAGCTTTCATCAGTACAATACGCGTAATAAGGACAAAATAAGTGTACCAAACAAAAGGCTCCATAAAAGTAGTAGTTCTTTTCAAAGTAACTGCATACGATACTTTAATAAAATCCCCAGCGAAGTGCAAGCACTCTCAATAAATAGGTTTAAATCGTATGTAAAACAAAAATTGCTTGAAAAGGGTTATTATCATGTTAATCAATATTTAAATGATAAAAACGCTTGGGGTGTGGAGGAACCCGCTCTTACAAGGAAAAATATGTTGTGTACTAAAAGTAAATCAAGAATGTAAAATGAAACTTGGCGATAAAAGGAGTGACGGCGAGTTTATTGCCAGTTCTTCTCGTTCGTTCTACGCCCTTGATTTGAGAACTGGTAGTAAATGTAAAGTTAGATTCTATAATTATTTTGTGACGTTCATAAGTGTACATAGTTACCTACATGAATAAATGATTTTTGACTTGACTTGACTTTCAAACTGTCTGTTTGCCCCAGTACTAGTCGTTGAGAGTTTGAAGTCTGTTTAACCTCGAAAAAATAATCAGATATATAAGATTTTTTTTTACCCAACTATGACTTCTAAGAACTACGCGCTGATGGAAAATAGGTTCTCATTACCTTCTCTATCATTCTAGGAGTTGGAGTCGGTGATGAAGCAGTACTTCGACACTGGATCTCGCTTGGAGCAGGCAGAACGGCAGCTGGCTGAGGCGAGGGCTATGCAGGGCATCAAAGATCACGAGGTAAGGGTCAAAGCCAAAACTAGACAATTGACAATATGCCCTCTCTTATATAATAATATATCCTCCGCAAAAGCGAAAACGGGAAATAAGTGACATGGTCAACAAAATTATGTGGATTGATCACACGGCCTTCTATCGGAGTTCTCAAAAGACAAAGAAAAATATTAAAGACTGCCTTCCCAACAAAAAGCTCTCGTTGTGGCTCGATGCCAATAAATTGAAAGATACATTTAAAATAATTAAATTGCTACCCGATGAAATGTGCACACGTATTCAATAATACGGAACCCTATGCGCGACATTCCGACATACATTTGACTAGTTTTGTTTCTAACATAAGAGATTTTTTTTCAATTACCATTTTAATAGCTTAAAAATCGAAAATAACATGTAAAAAATATTAATTTTAATAGCTTCTTCCTATCTTAGACAGTGGGAGCTATGCTTCTTGAAACTGTATGGAAAATATTCACCTTTGTCAAACTAAATACATTTTTTTTTTTCTATAATTTAACTCGAGTGACCTTGCTTAGAGTTTTGTACTATATCATATTGATTAATTAATAATTGTCTTTTTTTTTCAGCAAAATCACATACTAATAAAAGTGAAAATGGAGGAGGACAAAAAGTTTTTCAAGGAATTTATGGAGAAACAACTACAGTGTAAGCATGATTTGTTATTTTAGATTACAGTACAGTACGGCCTCCGTGGTTAATATAAACCAGTTGCTAAGCGCGGGAGGTTGTCGGTTCGAATCCCAAGAAAAGATTGTTACTTATTTTAGTCGAGTATTTACGGTGAAACAAAGATATTATCTGTACTAATATATAAAGCTGCAGAGTTTGTTTATTTGTTTGAACGCGCTAATCTCAGGAACTAAGGGTTCGAATTGAAAAAATATTTGTGTTAGTTAGAACATTTATCGATGAAGGCTCTAAAATATCCCGCTGTCACTAATAGAAGCGAAGATACAGCGGGGAATGTGAACGAAACGGGGGAATTTTTTACCGTTATGGGAAGCGTACAGTGCAAAAACGGTACAAGATATGGCCCAGCTTTTATTAGATAAACTTATTTTCTTCTATTGTAGATACACAACTAGTGTTAGTAGCTAGTTAAAGTAAGTTAAGTAAAACTAATACGGTGTTTGTTAAACAAATTTAAGTTATAAACAATATCTCGTAATTTCAGAAGTGACCTAAAAATGTTTCTGTAAGAATTTTTTAATTCGAACCAGTAGTTCCTGAGCTTGGCGTGGTCAAACATACAAACAAACAAACTTCTCAGCTTTGTATATTAGTATAGCTATTCATATGATAATGGTATTTCCAGGTGTGGGTCTATCCGATGCGCAGTCGACGGATTCTGGTAATAATGGTGGAATGGTGCGCGTGACCCGGATGGGGAACGGAGCTACGATACAGGCGGAACTCAATCAATCGAGCAGTTAGTTTTCTTGCCTGAAAATTTTCTGTACACATAATATACAATGCTTTGTCCTATAGTTTTACATATCCAATTCCAATGTATTTTTCCTTTTTCATTTCCTGGCAACAAAAATAGTATAAAGTTTTGATAATAGTGACGACTGGCTCTTTTTATAAGCAAAGTGTTATTATTTGAATAAAACACGAAAGCGGTTGAAAACGCGAAATAAATTATTTAAACTTATAAGTCTTCCCATGACCACGGCTGCTGCAAAGCATCCGAAACGTAGGGCCGTAGTTAAAATAATTTTCTAATAAATTTAATTAACACATTTCGCGTTTTATACCGTTAAAGTGTTTATTTAATTGTACTACTCGCGTTAACTACACATAGTATTTAATTTTCATTCTAATAGGGTACGATTTATAATATTTAAATCAGTAAAGTTTAAACATTCCATTACAGTAATGGATATGTTGGAGGAAGCGCACCAAGCAAAGAAGCAGGCAGACAAGAAACAAAGTTGGGAGCAAGCGATCGCACACATTAACCAATTAGCTAAAGGAAAGGTAAGAATGAAACCCGGGACCTTTATTATATATAAAAATAATAATATAACATAGAGACAAAGGCGGTTAGTAACAGAGTAAGGTTAAGACTAGGTTTAATTAAAAGTTTTTTTATCCTATTTAGAAGAAACAAAAAGAAGCGCAGGCGCAAGCGAAGTTGGAAGAGAAGAAGCAGAAAGATGAACAAAAGCAAGAAGCGAGAGAAGAACCGCCACCCTTATCGAAGAAGCAGAGAAAGTTGTTGGCTAAACAGCAAGTGAGTATAATCCCACTGCTGGGACTAGATTTTGAGGATGAATTTGTTCATTTAGAAATAACTATTAAGAGGGAGATCGGGCAATACTAAGAAGCTATGAAGCTTGTCTATGTTGTAATAGGAGATTGACAAACTTAGGATTGGGTTGAAAAGAGCTTTTCTCAGAAGTCAAATGAATTATTTGAAAGAAAATTAAATCACCTGGACGATTATTCATAATAAATAAGTTAATTCAAATTATTTTAATAAGCTATTATTTAGTTCATATGCAATGGTTTCTCAATACTAATAAATATACTTTGCACTTTAAACCCTAATACTGTACTGGAATTTTGAAAGCACTATTTTGTGGTGCAACGGTATGTTTCACGCCTTTTCGTCGGTTTGATTCTACCGAAACTTAAATATTTTTCTTATAATTTACTTTGTATATTAGTTCTATGTGTAACTCTAAGAGTCTTTGTTTACAGGCGGAAGAAGAAGAGAGAAAACGACAGCAAGAGCTGCAAAAACAGCAAGAAGCAAAAACGAAAAATGAGAGGCGAGAGCAAAAGCAGGAAGCAAAGCAGGATATCAAGAAGGAGAAGAAAACGGATAAGAAAGAAGAGAAGGTTAAAAAGAAGGAGGAGAAAAAGGAAACTAAGAAACCTGAGAAGGAGAAGAAGGAAGTCAAAGCGGACAAGAGTGGTATGTATACTTATACGCATCCTGCTTTTTGGTTAAATTCTACATGCTACATACATAGAAGAATGAAAACTTTGTTCAACTTCGTCATTGCATTTTGAATAAAGATTGTAGTTTTACTAATAAAATAATTGTCATAACTTACTAGGTACCTTTTAATAATGGTATTGATAACACTATATTATTTGATTTCAGCGCCAACAGCAAAATCGAAAACGCAACAACAACAGACACAACAACAAACGCAACAGCCCAACAACAGCAAGAAGGAGAAGAAGAAGGAACAGAACCAGAAACAAGTTATCAACATTACACCAGATACTACAATAGAAGTTGTCAATAACAATAAGAAGGTATATTGTATATGTTATATCTTATATTACCGGAACTAAAATAAGAAAGGAAACAATACTGTCGCATTATTTAATCTCAGAGAGTTAAAACATTGTGTCTGCAACAATTTTAAATTAAAGTATATTATATATTCAGGTTGGAAACTCCAATGAGTCTGAGAAACCTGCGTCTTGCAGCATCATGGAACAGCTTAGTTGCGGAGTTCAGGTATAATTGATATTTTTATTCATTCAAGTCAATTTACTTATGGACTATGGAGGATAACAACTTTGTGAATAGGAGGTATTACAGCGAGGCGCAGCTTGTGATCGTATAATAATTCCAGGTCGCTGATCTACGCCTACCTCCTGGCATCACGCTGACCCGAGTACATCCGAACGAAAAGAGGGAAACTCCACCGATCAAATCTGTCGTATGTATATTACGCGATTGAAACAAATTTGAATATCAGGAAAAAGTTTGTCAAAAGTGAAAAGCGAATTTATATGTTCCTCAGTGGCGCACAAAATACATACAAACAAAGCTTCGTTTATAATGATAACAGCTCTACAAATGTTGATAAAATTTAATGATAAAATTTTGGTAAGCTAGTAGACAGTCTTAAATTGGTGTTATCTATAATATTTATTTATAATACATAAAATGTTCTAATGATACTGTTCTCTGTTTTGAAATTGTTTCCATAATTATTACAGCCGCTATGGAAATGCAATCAACTTCCGGCCACACCCACTCCTGTCGCCCGCCCACCTCCCGTCATCAACGCTGAACCGTCCTTGATGATGTTCTCGACAGCGCAGCCAGGTATTTAAATCTTTGTTACATGAATAATGATGTAAAGGTAGTTTAAACGTTAAGTTAAAAATTATATAGTTTATTATTTTTTTACTCTTAGATTAGTATAAATAGCTGGACATGGTATTTACATAAGGCCTAAAAAGTAAACTAAGGTGCAATGACATAAAATAATGATATATAATTTAAAAAATGTTGTTTTCAGACAATTAAAAACAATTGTTAACATTCTTAAGTGGTTTAAGGTTCATTATAAATGCTGGTGTAATTTAAGCGTTTTTTCTTTTCCAGATCCACCTAAAACAATAATCGTCCCCGAACCACCCCCACCACCTGCTCCAGCCAAATCAAAAAAAGCCAAGAAGAAGGCGAAGAAATCGACCGAAAACGCCGAAGTAAAACCGGATCCCCCCAAAATGGTTACTCTTCGGAACCCGATGTTCCACCCCAATTTGCCCCCGGTGCAAATATCCAATGCGGCCCCCAAGAAACCAGACATCCGGATTCCGGACCCCATACCGATGCCTCCAGCGCCTTGCCAAGCGACGATCACTCCCACATCGAACGGGATGTACACGATTCGAAACCCGCTCATGTCAATGATGCACCAGCAGACGCTTATGGGCATAAAACAGCAGCCGCAAAATTATCAGCCGCAGTACTACAATGCGCCGTACCAGCCGACATATGTGGTGATTTTTATTTTTTATTTGTTTATGCCGAGTTTGTATATACCCTAAGTTTGAATCCCAAAGAAACAAAAACGTTTGGTTAGATGGGTAAGTAAAAGTTAGTTAATATGAAACACAATATGCCTAATTTGACCGAAGCCGATTATTCGGTTTACGATTAACGTGTATGAAAACCGAGGTTGAAAAAGCAGGTTCTAAAAAAAACACTTAAACGGTTTAAAACGCAAAATATTTTAGTTAAACTTATGATGCTTTGTAGCAGACGTCGTGACGGGGAAGCATTTAAGCGTGGGACCGTAGTTAAAATATTTTTCAAATAAGTTTAACTAATATGTATATCGCGATTTAAACCGTTAAGTGTTTTTTTTTACTTTGTACTACTCGCGTAAACTACGGACAGTATTTAATGTAGGTTTTTCCATCATTCAATCGAATTCAACTTGATTTCATGGACGAAAAGCTGAAGACAATACTTTTGTTAAGTCTCGTTCCCGCATAATGTAAAAAAAATCACACTCATTCCATTCCTTGAATTCCAGGTGGAACAGAAAGAGGAATTCCCCAACCGTCTCCTAAATCTTGCCTCCTTCACTCAAAAGAACGACGAAGGCTACTCGCTCTTCAAGACGAACGAAGATAACCAGCAGAGGAGCTTCCTGGCGCCAGATTTCTACGAGCCTAAAGTGTCGCCCAACCCCATTGGAACGAGGCCCAATGACTCGCTCTTTGCTAACCCCATTCCGGAACCGATTGGGACACCTTTGAAGCGGTGAGTTACATTACAAAGTAAAAAAAATGGATTTTACGTATAAAACTTTTACGAACCATGACTGTAGTAAACACATTAAAATGAAATTATAAATAAAATAAAACACTTTTATTCGCGAAATGCATTATGTTGTAAGTGTTTTATATTTCTGAATTTAAAAGCCAAATTGTCTTTATAACATCTAACTTAAATACTGTCTATAGTTTACGCAAGTAGTACACATTTAATTAAAACACTTTAACGGTTCAAAACGCGATATATTAGTTAAACTTATTTGAAAATGATTTTTAACTTCGGCCCGAAGTTTCGGTTGCTTTGCAGCAGCCGTGGTCACGGGGTAAACCGTTAAAGTGTTTTATTTAAACATCTAACTTGTTAATTATCCTAATGTACTGTTAGGTTTCCATATGTGATATAAATATCTCATTCGATTTTACAGCGAAGAAGAGAAGCAAGAGTACAGCATCTACACTCCTTTCGGGCAGGAAGACAGAAACGTGTTCCGAAACGCGCTATTCAACGACAAGAAGGAGGAGGCGATGCCCAATGGCGATCAACTTCCCTACTTCCAGAGGCTGAGGGCAGGCTCCCAGCTCAACAACGAAGTTAGCATCCACTATGTGTCGGACTCCAAGTTCTATAAGGGGCAGGTACGTTGTTCCAATCATATTATAAACTAATTGTGGCCCCGACTTCTTCCCCGTAGAATAGTTAATTTGGGCATCAAAATTTGTTTTGGGAAGCCTTCTCATCTTTATAAATTGTAACGGTTACCTACGACGCGACCCGCGTTCTGTCGTTCTTGCGTGTTAATCTTTAAATATAGACATTTTTTTAGATCATTTAATGAGGTTTTTGTGATATCTTGAACCGTTCTTACAGCGTACGCAAATAAATAATTTTCCCCTTTTTTTTTCAAATTTCCCACGGATTCCTCAGTTCTCTTACCGCGTATTAAGGTTCAACGCTTCTAGCTGAAGTAAATCATTGAATAATATTTTATCTTTCTTCCTCCTCAGGAGCGTTACGCCGAAATGCCGCCGCCGCAAATAGACGGTCGCCAATCTGTCTTCTCCCATGGCTGGCCGGATCCACTACATCAGCACACTAGTTAGTTGTTTTTAACTCCATAACACAGATTCTTACAGAGAAACTAGGGTATTTGGTTAGAAAATATATAAATTAAAAAACACTCTTTAACCATAAACATTTAACTTTCACAGCTCAAATTTTTACACTTTGCTGATAACATGAATACCCTCCATAGGTATGCAATCATCAACCAGTTCAGTGACGTGTGAGTCCGCCTGCGACTCGGGGGGTGCCTCCCCACCTGATCACCACATGCCGCCGCCACATCCTCCCGGTAACAAGTTTTATATTGTTGGGTAAAAGGTATTTTCTAATACAAATAGCCAAGCGCTGGGACACTAGAAACACCTAGAACGACCTACTGCTAGTGTATGTGGCGATTTCGTCGTTACAATATACACTGCTATTTGGTTCAAACCCTTATCGATAGAAGTACCCGAGGTTCTCCAATAAATAATAGATGTTTTATATTTTTCTTTGAATAGTATGAGGCTGCTAGAGGCAGGGTGGTGTTAAAACAAAAATTAATTAGAACTATTGTTTGTGTAAGAATTATGCTAACAATTTTGCTCTTGTAGATTAACATTTTAAGACTATGAAAATATAAATAGTCAAGTCATAAAATTGCAGTTAGGCTACTTACTGTATTTACATTTGTCTGACATGTAATGACGCATCAGAACGGTGTATGGCCAAGACAATTCCTGATTAAGTCAAAATAGTCTGGAGGCTTTACATCGCGACATATAAACGTGAATATCATCTATCATTAATTTTTTTGAAACATATTGGACTTAGTCTGGAAATATCGAAATTCCGTCCGCGTCACTCATTAGTGACTTCATTAAGTAGCCACGAAGTTTAATCGCGTTTCGGTTTGATGGATTTCCGAATATCCAAAGCCACAATAGGGCGACTGTGCTTAGCTAGTCCTGCCTCTATCATAAAAAACACGACTTAATACCATTCTCATTTCCATACCATTTAACTTTTAACCACTCTCATTTGTAATAAACCAATTTAAAACTTCCAGAGAGCAGCGTGTTCCTCCCAGATCGCAACATCACCAATCTATCCACGTTGGAAGTGACCGATCGCGAGATCGAATCCTTCAAACGGTTCGACTATTTCTTTGAACCGCCACAACACAAGCCGAAGGTTCAACTCGACGTAAGGGACATCGCCGCTGCGCTACGACAGAACCAAAAGTAGATGCTCAATGTTGTGTGTAGTTCACGCGAGTTTAAATAAAACACTTTTAACGGTGTGAAACGCGAAATGTATCTGCTTTGCAACAGCCGTGCTCTCGTGACCACTATGATACATTCGAAGCGTAATTAAAATAAATTTCGCGTTTCATCTGTTGAAAGTGTTTTATTTCTAAAGGCTCGACAGATACAGACACAAATACACATCATCACAAAGGCAAACAACACAACTACATGTTAAAATTTAATTAAAATTTGAGGGATATATAGTTTTGCGTTACAATTTTTTATATTTTTTTGATAATTAGTGAAAGATTTTTTTTTTTGTTTATAAAGATAATTATTTATATGAATCGTGTTTTATCTTAGGCAATTTGGTCACAGACATCACTTTGTCGTTAGATATTATTTTTTATTATTTATTACACTACCGTCACAAAAATACAAAATGTGGGCATTTCTTTATGTAACATTATTGTCACAATGAGTAAACGGTGACTAATGCTGCATAATTTCTCTTTCAAAGTGCAGGTGGAGGGAGGTACTCTATATCTATCAATTAGATGTAACACGAAGTTTGTCGTAAACGTGTTTATTATATAATAACTATGCAATAAAACGAAAAACATAGAGACATGGTAACTTATGATGAAGGTTTCAACAACAACGTCCATGACACAGGCGTCACGATGGTACACAGGTTCTCTTCCCGCCTGTAGGTCATGGATATAACAATTCGCGACAAATATGACGATACTTAAATAAGGATTTGACACAAGGAAAAGTAGATTTGACATTTAATAATTTGTATCGGTATCATCTATCTCTCCCACTCACCTAAACCCTGTGTTTTTTCTTCGTTACTAACCATTTCGATATTAAAACTGCTAAATGTCAAAACTGTTTTACTAATGACCAAACTTGACGTATTTATATCGAAAATTGTATGCTTGTTGTTTTGAGTTGGCGAATTTATTTTACGAACGTTAAAACTCACGGCTGGCACCCGCAGCTGATATTAAAAGTCGACACACTCGTTGCCCGTTGCTAGGATCGACACGTTAAAAATATGCGTCCGCGCAACGGGCCTGCAATTAGCAACTATCATTATAAATAAAATAGTATTTCTGTGTAACACGTGGGGGTCGAATGGGCGGTTGCCTAACAATGAAGGAAACAGCCGTCGTTCGCCGCGAGTGCGCTTACGAACTGTCAAAGTGACACTGACATGCCTCGGTGACACATGACAGCCCCACTGTTGGGTTCTTAAGCGCGCTCGGGGTGAACATCTGCCCGATATCGCTAATGGTTGTATAAGACTTAAAAGTAAGTGAAATGTATATTATAGAAATATTGTTTGTAGTGTTTTATTTTATTCCCGAAATAAATACACGTTTATAAGCTGTGCTTTCTTGTTTTTTTTTAATATGGTTTCGATTTTGAGGGTGGCTTGTTTCAACCTGTCGGTTAACGTGTGTTACCCACTTAATAAAAATAGTATTAGTAGTGTAGGCCCGATTTTAAAAATAAAATAATAAAAATTCTCTCTCATTGTATACTATACAGGAACTAAGTACTAACCGACAACTTATTCTAGAGCCATAAAGAAAAATACAAACTAACATCTATCTCTATTCTCTATCATTTAATATGTAGTTGACACAAGTAAAAATTTCTCTTAATACTGCATCTGTTACTGCTACGAATTAAAACACAATATTCTTTTAAAAAATTATGTTACGTTTAGACGCAAATATACGCGTCCAAGGCATGTAAGGGTAAAAAATTTTCAAGCGCAGATCTACGTCTTAAGCAGACGAGAGGATGGCAACTACCATAAGCAATTAATAAAAGTCCTAAAAATTGTTTACGTAATTAGACATAATAACACTATTGTTTAGTTAGCATAGTCAACAACAATAGATGGTCGAAGTCATGATCGCTGAAAAGCGTAACCCACGTCGAATTAAATAAAAATGACTTAAAAAAAATCTGCTAAAGTGATTTTGAATACTGAGGTCGTTTGCTCCATATGTAATCGATGTTTCTTTATTCTTGTGCCATCTATGGCATCAACTTCACTCTATTAAGATCATCAATGGTCTCTATTGTTTGAAATGAAACTATAGATTACATAATTCGAAGAAAATTACGTTTTGATGCCTGGGGACCAACTCCACATCAAAATTATCCAACCTAATTTGCACTATTAAAAATAAAATCGCGACTATCAATAACAATATATACACGATCATTTTGGATTAAAGTGGCCTATTCGTGTAATGTTTAGAATGGTAATAGAATACAACACTTTGCATATATATGTTTTTGTTCATACTTATCTCGCTATCGATTGTATGAGTTTTTTATTTATTTAAAACATAGTGATATTTAAGCGCGTATTCGCGTCGCACTTAAATCATCTATTTTTTTTTTCGTTTTGATTGCAACAATGAAATAATTTGTAAAACGAGTCAACGACAAGAACGTTTAAACAAACGAACAAACATAAATTTCTCATATAGATAAAGGATTATTCACCCGAGATAAAATTATTTTACTGTATTATCTTGGGTGAGTCACACTTGTAAGAAAACAATTTGAAGTCTAATCATTACGCGACACTTTGTTGAGTTGTTATCGTAGTAAATCTGACATTTATTTGCCGAATTCTGCAGTTTATACATTTTAGCTGTTACCCACGACCTAGACCAGGTCCCGTCATTAGATGGCGACATACCCCAACCATATGACATCTTCGATATGCTTCTGAAACCTGGATCAATCCAAAACAGAGTCATTGAAATATTTTTACTTCCGACAGTTCATATGAATGAAAACATCTGGCTAAATTTTTCATCATACTTTATTTCCATTTATCATTTTACTATTTAACACTGTCTGCTTACGCGAGTAGTACATTTAAATAAAACACGAACGGTATTGATCCATCGGACTATATCCGCTGCGACTTGAACTGGGATGGTGAATTCGGATTGGTTGATTGCGGACGTCGCTTGCGAGTGGGCGGGGCAGCCGCCGTCACCAACCCGGCGTGCGCTTGCGCTGCTAACAGCATACCGAGTTGACATTGAGCCTGTAGAGAACAAACAACATAGGTAAGGTTATACAGGGTGTAAATGGAACAGTTCTGAAACCCTATGAGACCATATATTAGGGGCTAAAAGGTGTTTTATGGTGCTATTCATTTTCATTTATTTCCAGATTTTTTTCAAAGTTTATAATACGAGTATAAAATAGTGCTTTATGGTTATAGTTAAACAAATTGAACATTAAAAGGCTTACTACCTACTGGTAAAGACAAGTGACGAAGCCACAAAAATATCTCGGCTACAAAATAAAGTATTTTGGAATCCAACGGTATATATAAGGCCGCTAGAGGCAGAGTAACCTAACTGCAATTTATGACTTGAGTTATTTATATTATGGTCTAAAGATGTTAATCTACAAGCGCATAGACCGAAAATTGTTAGCGTAATTCCAACACAAATAACAGTATTAATTAATTATAATTATAATAAGTTAATTGGGTGTTATTATTTATAATTATGTTTGTTATTAGGCCACTCTGCCTCTAGGTGACTTACCTCTTCGAACATATCCTTGGCCATGGTGTATACGCTATGTGAACTGCTGTTGTACATCAGAGCATTCGACAACATCAACAGCACGTCTCGCTGGAATTGAGCTGTTGTCCTGCGTAACATTTTGTAAATCTTTATTACCCATAAACTAAGCCAACACTATAAATTTGTACCCGTTTTAATCTCGTTAATATTAATTATACCAAAAATATTCCTTTTCTTATAATTTTGTTTTATGATCGAAGTATTTCACTTGATGGCAAGTGAAATACTCCAGTCATATAATATTTAAACAATGCGCTGTCGCCCCATTTAGGCTTTGGATATTCGGAAAACCAATGACCGAGATGCCATCAAAGTTACCATTATTACTACCACCCGGTTAACATCTAAATTTCTAGACAAAATCCAACATATTAAAAAAATATATAGATTAATTAGGAACTTATAATATATAGTCATATCGTTTAATAAATGTAATTTTTAAAGCATTCAAACAAATATAAATATTTGTTGGAATTTACACTTTTACATAAGACAAAATATATGCTGAATATAAGAAAAAGAGATTTCCCACATTTCAACCAAAAATAAGTCCTTACCTAATATGTCCGGCATCAATATTCTTCCGTATAGTGGAGAGATCCATAGGCCGCTTCACAATAGCGCTGTAACCGGGCGCCTCCTCGTCCGTGATAGGCCGAAGGAATAATGACGCGTACTTGTGTGCGCACAACCTATATTAGTTAAAATATTTCTTTATAATATGCAAGGAAACATTTTTATTTGAATATGCTTTATTTTTGCACTTATTTTGGGCATCAAATATGTTTATGAATCGTAGTCGTTACCTACGGTGTCCTTACACGTTAATAAAGAAGACAGACATATACGGTCGCGGATATTAGATCATTGGATCGGATGGTTTGCAGCAGCCGCGGTCACGGCTGCTGCAAAGCATGCACGCACATTTATGTCAACAACAGGTACTACAAAAAGAAAGAAAGAGGAATTCTGTCTATAGTTTACGCGAGTAGTACACATTTAAATAAAACACTTTAACGGTTTAAAACGCGATATATTCGTTAAACTTACGCTACTTATGCTTTGCGGCATCCGTGACCACGCTGCTGCAAAGCATAGTGGCCGAAGTTAAAAATCATTTTCAAATAAGTTTAACTAATATATCGCGTTTTAAACCGTTAAAGTGTTTTATTTAAATGTGTACTACTCGCGTAAACTATAGACAGTATTTGTATACATACATAGATAGAATACTGATTAAATGTTTAGAAAAGTTTCATGATATGATGAAACTAAATCAGTTATTTCGGCTGCAAACCCCAACACCATCAAGACAACCCCTAAAACAATCTACCTGCTGTACACGAGCATAACGCTCTTCTTCCACAACCTGTGCTGCCGCTCGGCTTCGCTCGAACTTGGTGAATCTGGTGCACTTTCGGAGCCCGAACATGCTGTGGAATCAAAGCAAACATTATTTATTCATGTAGGTAAGAAGGTAGATTTATGAACGTCACAGTATTGCCCGTAGTTTACGCGAGTACTACACATTGAAATAAAACTGTTTAAAACGAGAATTATATTTACTGACGTTTCGAATTTTTTGTAGCCGGGTTAAGTTATATAATAAATTTCGAGTTACCGATAAAAATGCTGTGAACGTTATAGTAAAAAAAAACTCTACATTTAAATTTACTACTAGTTTTCAATACAAAAGCGAAATATTATAACCAAAATCGATATTTACCGTTAACATTTCTTAAACATCGAATTACTTAAGTAGTTTTTCGTTTTACAAACGAACTAAACTTATTTAATGATGTATATGCAATATATACTCACTTAGAACTAAAAAAAATAAATATTACTACTTCCTGGATTTATTAGTTTAGTTTAGTTAGGACCGGCTTATGAGTAACTTCAACGAACCTGTCTATCTTTCTAATATAGAATAAATGTTTTAAAAAAAGCACTGTGAAAAGGCGTAACAACACTCACTCCTAGAATCCGGTTTCTTCTTCCTCGAGTAATCTCTTTTCGTCTTTCCATCTTTCTCTTCTTCTCTACTTAGCTGCAAGTAAACACCCGTTAACAAACGAACAATGAACGGTCACAGAAATATGCCCGTCTAACGTGGAGTAAAGAAATTTTATACTGTACCTCCATTGGAGTGTCGTCATCCGTCTCCGTGTGTGCCTCTTCTAAAATCTCTTTCTCTTGCAAAATCTCTTCTTTAATCTCTTTCAACGGGATGGAGTCCTGTAACAAAGTCTTTTTATTTATCATCTCATGTTTTAGTTAAACTTATTTGAAAATGATTTTGATATGAGCCGTGGTCACGGGGAGACCCGTGACCACGGCTGCTGCAAAGCATCCGAAACGTCGGGCCGAAGTTAAAAATCATTTTCAAATAAGTTTAACTAATATATCGCGTTTTAAACCGTTAAAGTGTTTTATTTAAATGTGTACTACTCGCGTAAACTATAGACAGTATCTCATGTTTTCTTCAAACAGACTATGTCTTCGCTTACACAGTTTGTCGATCATTCTGTTCAATATAAGATTTTTTAAATTTCCTCACAAATCAACATCGGAAGAGACAAAGAATAATATAATATGTCTTGCGTCTCACGTCGAGGAATGCTGGACTTACATGATAACAAATAGAGATGACAGCAATGGCTCGTGGAATCAAAGGATCGTGGGTGGGGATCGACACCGAGCCCAACATGTTCCTAACCAATTTATGATTTTATTGGAACATGTTGGACTTCGTTAGCGGACCTGGAAACTGTAGTCTACAGATTTATACCTATTTTTAACTGTAATTGAAATTTTTTTTGCCACAATACATACCCCCATATCAGCGTCTTCATCTTTCATCTCTTCTTCTTGCTTTTCCATTTTGACTTCAACTTCCGGCAGCGGTATATCCTCCACCTCTGCGGCTACTTCTTCTTTTACTATTTCTGGTTCAGGAGATTTTGCTGCTTCCGTTTCAGTCGCTTCAATTTCATTTGCTGCTTCTGGAGTTTAATTTATTCATATAACTTTATTAATTTATATTATAAACACCACAGGATTTGTTTTTTGAATCTCGAATCAACGATAAGAGTATATTTGGAAACCCTTTTATAATAAAAGTAAATATAAATCCTCTAAAAATTTTTTTTACCCTTTTGTGGCGACTCGGGAGGCAGGGGTATGTCTTCTGTTTGTATATTCGTTGCCACCTCTTGAATGGTTGTGTCTGGCGTTTCTGGTGCAGGCTCATCTACCTTTTGGTCCTCCACTTCTACAGGCTGAATTGGTTCTGGCCTAAAATAGTAGTTGAGACAATATGAAGAGAGGATTCCAGAACTCTAGAAGCGATATAAGATTTTTGGCAAGTTATACCAAATTTGTTTAAATCTAGCGCCAGAAAGGCAGTCCAATAATAAAGAAAAAAAGATTACGAAAGTTCTGAGTGTGATGTGTAACTTTTCCTTGGATTATTTATATTATATATCTGTTTTAAATAAACATACACACAAATTGTGTAAACTCACTCTTCCACTATTTCCTCCTGCGGCATGGCAACAGGAACCGCATCTCTTACGACTTCTATCTCTGTCTTCTCCGTTTTTTCTACTTCTACTATCTCTTTTTGTGCTTGTTCAATTTTCGGTTGCATTTCTTCTTTGATCTGAAACACAAATTATTATTATCGTTTTAATATAAGTGACCGATAATTCGTATACATAACAAGAGGACATGCGTCGAAATCCTCAATCGTTCTATTAGCAAAGTAATTTCAAATAAAATAACTTAATATTTTTAGTTGGTCACGTGGTCACTAAGGCGCCCTAAAGCGTACTGTAATGCTGTATGTAATTATATTTTTTCTAATTTGAGAAAACACCACATACAGACCAACATCTTTCTAATTTTTCAATTTATAATTTTTCTGAAGCATATTGGACTTTGTCTGGAAATCTGGATATTAAATGGATGGAAGGAATATAGAAATTCCGTCCAGGCACGAACCACCATTCACAGATAAAAAAAGCCATGAAGTTTAATTGCGTTTTTAGTGTAAACCTTGTAAGCAAATCGCGGTTCCATGCAAATTGTGCGTTTGTTTATCAAAAATGTCAAGTTAGAAAAAATATACTATACAAACATCGAATTATTTTCAAATTATGTATAAAAAATTAAGTTAAGCACCTGCACATCATCAGATTCGATAACTTTAATTTCCGTCGTCGGAAACTTCACTTCCGGGAAGGCGATTTTCACTTCCGGCGCTTTCGGTACTTCCGTCTCCTGTGTTACTTCTTCCTCCACCTCGGGTGCGGTCTCTATCTCCATAGACTCTACCTGTAGACAAAAATGTAATGCACCAAACTATATTATATAGAAGTGTACATACAGTCTTTTAATTTGTATAAATTTATAATTTTTCCGAAACTGCCTGGAAATCTTAATTTTTGTGTGGTGTGTTAAGTGGGTGGTAGGAATATAAAAATTCCGTCCGGACCACGAACCACCGATAAAAAGCCACGAATTTTAATTTAAAGTTATATGACTGTGGTGTTTAACCTTCCATGAAGTAAACACCATGCTTGTCAAACCTCCTCTATCATAAATAATAACAACAATTCGTTTTGGTAGATATCGGCAAAATAACTCACCACATCAACGTCGTGGGTCGTTTCAACATTTTGCAGGTTTCCTTCGCCAACATGAATCTCCGTTTCTATCTGAAAATACAGAAAACTAAATAAAACAACTTTATTTTGAACTAGAAGGTAATTTACAAATATTATTTTTATATATAGATCTCTACTGGAGTCTTCTAATGACTGGGGCCGCCTCTGTAGCTAAATGGTTAAACGTTGCCTGGCATTACGTTTAGCTTAATAAGTTCTAGATTCGAATCCCAGCAAAACAATGGATTGTTGCGGTCGGGCAGGGCACAGAAGTGCTGTTCAAATAACTTGTCTGTAAATAAAACCGATCAGTGAAACGGACAGATTATCGAACAGCCGACTTCTAAAAATAGAAAGTCAAATAACCTTTTCCTCGGGTGTAATCGCTGGAGCCTCAACAGCGTGGTCTTCTTCCTTCTTAAACTGTTTTTCACTTCTGAAAATAAGAGCCAATTTGTATTTTTCTTGTAGTGGAGCAACAGCATTATATAGCACAAGACAAGTGGCACGCTCGACCAGTATTTTAGCTTGAGATAATCTGAAACCCACAGACTGAAACCGCCATTGAGCACGAGGGCTTTTTCATCTATGGTTCGTGACCTGGACGGACTTTCGATATTCCTACCATCCATTTAATATCAAAAAAAAATATTACCCGTTTAACTATTAGCCATACATTGCTACCATCAGACCAACGAGCCCATCAATAAAAATATTATTTACGGCATAAAGACCTGTATTTTTTCAAACTTGACATTTTTATTTTTAAAAACACACAATTTACATGAAAACATGATTTTCGTACAAAGTTTACATTGATTTACCCTAAAATACTTGAACAGATTAAAATGTACTTAGTTTAATATCAGGTAAGCAAAGTCAACGACAATAGGTAGGTCTTCTTTATACACGATCGCTAAAAGCGTTAGAAACGTCGAGTTAAATGATGACATAAAAAACAAACAAAGGTGATTTTGAATACTAAGTTCGTTAGGTCCATATATAATCGTGTTTCTTTATCCCTATAACAGCTGTGGCACTAGTTCTCTATGGTTTGAGATCGGCCACGTTTGTTGTGGTCTTTTGCCAAGTAAGAATAAATACACTATAACTCAACGACTTCTATATATCTGTCTGTACTCACCTAGGTCCCTTGTGCATAGCAGCGACTGGTGGTATATGTATGTCTATATCTCGAAACGCGTAGACATCTTCCGCCTTAATTTCAATATCGTCTATGTCCACAGCTGGAGCGGAAGCGGGCGCGACAGCGGTTATAGGTGGAGGTACTGTCGCAGGTATTGGTGAACCGCTCGTGCTTGCTAACAAGTGAGGTTGGATATTATTATGCATTGTTTGCAAGATTAATATTATTACGCTAACAAACACTCTTTAACAGTTTAAAACGCAAAATATATTAGTTAAAGTTATTTTAACTACGGCTCAAAGTTTCGGATGATTAGCAGCAGCCGTGTTTAACGGGGAAACTAAAGATGGAAGATGTCTCTAAGAACTGCTACGCTAGCGCCATCTGTTTCTTTCAACATCAGAGACCCCCTCCATCTTTGGTTTCCCCGTGATAACGGCTGCTGCAAACCTTCTCATCTGTAACGTCGAGCCATGGTTAAAATGATTTTTAAATAAGCTTTAAACCGTTAAAGTGATTTGATTTAGATGTGTATTACTCGCGTAAACAGACAGATTTTAATAAAGCATTAATTTCGACTAAATTGTATCAATAAAACGATTCTTGAGAGTTACTCTCATAGATATACTTAATGTCGCGCACAATTTTTTATATCATCTACAGAGGAAATATTCTATCGTACACATTTATCTAGTCTCTGAAAGCGTCGCAACGCACGGAAGCGCTCAAAGATGAATTATTTTATCCCCGTTTTGTCCACATTTTCCACTGTTTCTTAGACTCCCTTTATTTCATGGTCTATCGAACACAAAAAAATATCTTTCAATTCGAACCAGTAGTTAAACAAACTCAAAGTATGTTTGTTACTCTTTCACATCCAAACAAGTGAAGCATACCTTTTAGCTGGTGCTCTATCTGTACCAATTGACTCTTTATGTGCTCAATGGCCGCGTGTTTGGTATCCTGGGGTTGCTCAAGAAGCGAAGATAGTGTCGGCGCACCGGCGCTTGGAGAGATCGTCTCTGTAACAAGAAATATATGAGGCCGCTAGAGGCAGAGTGGCCTAATAACAAAAGACTTGATTTTCAATAAAGAGGAAAATAATGAGCGATTAACTTAGACGAATATAACTGTGCTCTTGTAGGTTAACATTTTTAGACTGAAAATATAAATAACTCATAAACTGTGTAAGGCTTTCACGGCCATCGTTCAGCATATCATTGTTTTTTTTGCTGTTCGCCATCACGAGCGGACAGCATCATCAGGAGATGTTAACTTCTCTACTGCCGGAAGAATTAATTCTTCTCAATCGAGGATGGTTATCAGCATATTTTTAAGTTGTCTAAATACCTTAAGGCTATTCTAATCCTATATCCAATTCCATTACTCTTTTTTAGATACCACAGTTTCCCAAGTGCTCCTCTGTTGTTCTGGTTCCACCAGCTTATTAAATACAAACCAATTTTAACAATTGTGTCCTTAATATCTAAAGAAAAAAGAATAAGCGTGATATACCTATAGAACTGTTAGGGTGTAGAATATGCTGAGGCGTTGTTACAACCGGTGTTGACTTCAATAATGATGACAATAGAGGAGACGAAGGACTAGGTGATGATGCTGTAAGAAAACACACTAAATTATAATCGGCTTTTAACAAAGACAAGTTCTACCACAATTGGATCAAAAGATTTTTTCTATGATAGAGGACAAGCATAGGACTTGATGGAAGGTGAAATACTTCATAAAACATCGCGACACGGTGCGCTGTCTAACTATTTTAGGTTTGCATATTCGGAAATCTACAGGTTAAAACCGAAACACGATGAATTAATGAATGAAATTTGATTATTATTAACACTTGTTTGGAATAGACATTTCTCTTCTCTATGTTATGATAATATTTACAGTCCATTTCAGGTAGAGAATGAATATAGGATGATTTTGATTTTAATAAAATCCACAGGAATTAACAATTGTTTCCAAATGTTTAAAATGGTGCGATTCTTTTTCGTCCATAGTTTGCCTTTTATTTTATATTTTTACAATTAATGCAATTGGCATAGACCGTTTTAGTTGTAGTTAGATATAGTTCTTACCTTGTACGGGTGACGTCACGGTATGAGGTCGCCACGCCTTCTCAGCCTTCAGCCTATTCTCCTCTCGCTCTTTCAACCAGGCAACTCGCCGTGCATTCTCTCTCTCTCTGGCGCGTTTTGATGCCTCTATATCCGCCCACATCTCTTGTAGTCTTTGTTCTGACGTTGCTGGGTTTCTCACTTCGTTAATTTCATTCTGTTATTATTAAAAAGCATTAAAATTTTGTTGTTAATGGTAAGGTTGGTAAGTTGCTATAATGATAGCAATCTATGGCTAATAATCAATGGATTGTGGGTCAATCCTCACGGTGTCCAACATTTTTCAATAAATTTATATTTTTTCTTAAACATGTCGGACTTTGTCTGAAAATTTGGATATTGATTGGGTAGTAGGAATATCGAGATTCCGTCCGAGTTACGAACTACCATCCACAGATGAAAAAGCTGTTAAGTTTAATCACGTTCCAGTTTCAGTCATTGGATTTCCAAATATCCAAATAGGTAGACAGCACATCTTGTTTAATGCTGGAATATTTCACCTACCATCAAGCCCATGCTTGTCGGTCCTTCTCTATCTAAAAAAAGCTGTACAGTCATTATTTCATCTTAATGCTTAATTTCTCAAAAAGTCTATATCACCTTTAACTGTTCATATTGTGAATTCATCTCTGCTATATTCTTCTGGATTTCCTGTAACCTCTGCTCGGTGAGTCTTTTAAGAATGCTCTCTTGCGGTGTTTCCACTCCACCTTCAGAATTTCTCTTCTTTCGTTTAGGAGTATCCACATGCTCCAATAACGCCCCATACTGAACAGCACAACTGAAAACAATTTATCTATTTAAAGATTCCCATTTAATTTAATTAGATTTGGTAATAGGCAAAAATGTAACCCAAAGTCCTCTGCAATGAGGAAATGGGAAAATGGGTGAAATAGTCAGCTGATAGTGTGGACTGATCACCCAGCCTTCTATTGTAGCCCCCAATAGAAAATAAAAATAATTCTATGCAAAATACTGGTGTTCTGGTTATGGGTAAAGCACTGGGAGGAATTTTAAGGTAAGAAACTTGTATCAAGGGGGAAATTATTCAATACTATAATAATAATGCATATATTACATAAATCAATATTTTAAGCAAATTTATAATTCCTATTTAGAAAACCCGAGTGAATATTTCAATTTAGCCACATAATAGCCAAACATTTGTAAATGATAAGAGCTTATTACATGTTAGTTGAAGAGAATATGGTTGAGATTTTTCATTTCATCATATATCTGAGTAATAAAATGTATAATTCAAAATTTGGGAGGACGTTTATTCTATTTCTATAGCCCAAGGCTCGACAAATTTTGATTACATTCAAATTTTTATTAAAATCAGAGCACAGTAGCTGACACTCTACAACAATAGTATTTCTGTTCTAGATTAACAGTGACTTATATTTTTAAAGTAACCAGTTAATACAATAAACAAACTGCACTGTATTGTAGTGTGCTTCTAGTTGATATTTTGTACCTCTTCTGTGAATACCAGTCTTGTGGTCTGTTCGGTTCGGCTATAGTTTTTAGCGCCCGCGAAACAGACATCCAATTTTGATCACCGCTTCGGACGACAGCGGATGCAAGACATAATTGTTCTCTTGTGTTCCATGTGTCTAAAGGCACGCGTTTTAGTTGCAAACGTTCTTGTATTGAGCTCATTTAGTATTACATATGACAATTACAAAACAAAAACACAAGCCATTCGGTGATTTGAGTATGATATGTCAATTGTCAGGTTACCTTCGTTTGACATTGCATTTTTCATAGACTAATCGATTTTCGTAGATAACACTTTGTCTTTTTTTTTTATATTTAATGGCCTGGTAACGAGATCGCCAATTCTTATTAACACATTGTCTAATTCGGGCAACATAGACATGCAATTAATGACTCTGTGCTCAGAGACATTAATTGTCTAATATCTGTTGCTAGATGATAATGATGGTAGATAAAAGAGATTGTATTTTAATTTGATTTCTCTTTTAATTATTTATTCGCTTCGGTTCTGTTTTTTTATTAAATATTCCCGAAGTGGTTAAAAATTATATTGTACAAATATTTATTAAAAAAGTAATTCGTATTACTTTGTGCAAAGTAAATTTACTTTTTTATGTTCGAAGTCAGTTACTAATTTAAAAAAATTCTCTTGTAACTTGTAAGAAATTCCTTTACAGATTCATAATGGCTCTTGTTCCTTTCAACTGTTTGCTAAAATTTTATGAGAACTGCTAAGTTCGGACGTGAAATAAAATGGAGCCTTTTTCGTAGAACTATACAACTATAATGTTTGATTTTTATTTTTTATGAATAAAAAACATTAAAATGATTTTTTCATTGTGTTGATAGTAAAGAACACAATATGAATATTTTTTTAATAACTAACATTCAGTACCCAGTCATAATACGATAAAATGCACTGTTGACCTATATAATAATACTTTAAATATTCGATAATCCAAACCGAAACGCAGAAAGCGGTTAACAATTTACGGCTATTTTAAATACAGACGTTGAACAATATATTCGGGGCAGAATTTAGAGATTCAGATAACTAATAAATTAGTTTTAGAAACATGTTGACTGTGAGAATCGAAGCTACGGGTCACTGGTTATTATTAACTCCTGGCACAGGCGTCATTATTAAAAAATTTTACGCAGTATTGAACCTTAGTGCGCAAGTACTAAGGTAGAAATCAGATTAAACGAAGGGTGCATGTATAAATAAGGTAAAAAAAAAATTCGACAATGACTTATAGAACTTGGTAGGTAGCTCAATTGGCTGACCACTATCCACCGAGATCCCCGGCAAGCCACACTTGAAGAATTTATCGTCCGGCTGGCCAAGGGGTTGTTCGCAAAGGCCGACTCATCGCGCACACTTCACCTTCAACATCTCGCCCCATGGCACACTAGGTCGCCGGACCAAAGATATCCGCTTCCGCGAGACCTCCTCTCCCGTCTCGACTCCCTGCAGTAGCAGCAGACGGCAACAGTCAGTGAAGAAACCATCACCGGATTTGACCTTGAACGCCGATCCCGCGTCTTCGTCCGCTGGGCCTTCCCCGGGGTTACCGGGGGTCTCACCCGGCGGTGCTTGACCGCGAGATGCGGGGGCGTTCCATAACCAACTTCATGTACCTAGAGACCGCCTTGTCCGCCACAAGGCGCGAATGACGTCCCCTTGCAGAGCCCTGTAGGGCTGATGATTCCTGAGCTTAGCACGTTCTGACAAACAAACTCTTCAGCTTTATAACTTTAGTATAGATATATTACCATTAGAGCAACAAGTTCGTTCGATTTAAAGATGTACTTTTAAATAAAAAATAATTATAATAATAAACTCTGTATAATAGTATTCATTATTTACAAAATTTAAATGAACTTATCAGTTTTACGTATACAGGTATTATAAATTAGACAGTTCTATCAAAAAGATTTTAAATTATCTCTTAAAGTCGATTCAATTCTTATTATAATTTCTAAGAACTTATTCAAGATTACATCTTATTAACTAACAATTAGTAAATATTTTAATTGCCTCCTGATGCCTAAATCCTTGGGTGTGTGACTTTAAATTATTTGTGGTGTTAGGAAAGTGGCAGCAACATGCCTGACAGTACAAATCGTTGCCATTAGCCACTTTTATGTAAGGTAAAACCTTGGCTTTTGCCGTTTTAGTTTTGTCACATGCTTTCTTGGCATTGCACTGTTTATTTTTAAATTTGACCATATGTTCTCTTTTTTTTAAGTGGGTTGACAGATTGTCAAACGTGATATTACACAGTTTACAATAATAATTACTGTTGTATTTTTCTATATTATTCTTTGTTAGTAGCTCCATGTAGTTTTTTTGGTGGGTTTTTCCTTCATTATGTTGTTTTATATTACTATCATGATTTGGTACTTTCATTTTGCATATAAAGCATATATATTCTGTTTTTATTGAGTCCGCAGTTTCAATGGTTGTATCTGTGGAATGTAGTAAGCTTTGGAAAACCTTCAAGTAATCTGGTTTTGATTGTACCAAGTAATTGATTAGATTTAGAGGGTTATCTGCTAGATCTTTTGCTGTGGGTTTTGAATTTATGGGATTTGTTTTCTGTGATAAACCAACATTACTATCATTTGAGGGTCCTGGAGTCACAATTGCAAGTTTTGAGTTTTGAT
The DNA here is from genome assembly GCA_963661955.1 of Leptosia nina. Lineage (NCBI taxonomy): Eukaryota > Metazoa > Arthropoda > Insecta > Lepidoptera > Pieridae > Leptosia > Leptosia nina. The sequence continues at coordinate 24,037 of CAVLEF010000182.1, read as the reverse complement.
TAGAATCTAAGATTGGAAGGCATGCCCCTTGAATTAAATTTGTTGATTTCAAAGTTTCATTTAAGGTATGTTCTGGGGTCTGATTTGCAGATGTTGTAGCTGGAATTAAGGGTTCATAGATAGAATTAGCAACTGGATTTAGACTTACTAGTTCTGATGACAAATTTAAACTTTCTGCAGACGGATTCAATGGAACCTGATTTGAAAACTGTGATATTGGAGTTAATAGCTCTTTCTTTACATTTAAATATTCTGGAATTACAATTTTAGATCCTGAAGACTGAATTAAGGGTTCTTGAATTGAATTGGCAGATTCCAATGTTGCAGTTGAAAGTTTTGGATGTACATCATAAACTTTTTGTGTGTCCTCGTAGTTTAATAGCTCAGGGGTCAAAATTGAAGACTTCACATTTAAAGTTACTTCTGTTTCCGGAATTGAAGTTTCCACAACTGAGTCTCCGACTTCTATCAATGCAGTCTTGCTCGAGTTTGTAGTACAACTTGTTAGATCATTTGGTAAGGCTTTTGTTATATTTTTTTTGTTTCTCCGCCCTCTCGTTCTTTTTTTCTTTACTATTATATCATTGTCTTCCATGGAGCTCTTCTTGTCTTGTTCTTGGAGATCAATGTCACTAATAGCACTATCTCCTATGTATTCCATCTGGGAGTCAGTTTTTTGATCTCTGAATAGAAGATTACTCTTATGTGGTCGACCATCATTGTGAATTTTAATATTATCAATGTTGTTAGGAACTTTAACATCACAGATTGGACAAATATAAACCACTTTGTTACCAGAATCAGTTGTCATATCATTTTTATCATCAACTTGTTTGTAGTTGGCATAATTTTCTTGGTGGAATGATTGGTAAATGTGTATAAGTTCATTCCTTTTGTGAATATTCTTAGCGCAGATCTTGCAATACAGTCTTCCTTTTCTGTTAATAACAGAATTCTCTTTAAGAGCCTTACAGTATGATGCGAGATGGTCAGCGCCATTGCAATGTGCACTGACTGACTCAAAGCTATTTTCAACTGTCACTTTACATGTTATACATTGCAAATCATCACCAAATTCTCTCATCATATAGTGCACGTTGGAGACTTTGTTCATAATGTGACGTTTACCCGTTTTGTGAACATTATAGCTATGTATGTCAAATTTGGTATTGCAAACTGTACAGTGAATTAAATCATCCTCCATACAAAATACAACTCCAGTGCTGCGGCTGGGTCTCTCTAATTCATACTCTATTTCCCCATCTGGTGATGATGATTCTGGGAATACTCCACTTTTGCTTGTTAATATTTCTTCACAATGTCTTGTGTTATTGTTGCTCTCAGAGCAAATGGAGCTATCAAATTTGCTATTTGAAGTATCAACTTCATTTATATATACACTATGGAAGTGTTCCATCATATTATTATATAGAACAGAGTGTTTATGTGATTGTTGGTTCTCGTGAGAATGCCTTTCTTCGACGTTGACAACAGCTACACACTCTGGACAAAAGTAGTTATTTGTATTGTCTATGTTTTTAACAACACTGAAATCATCAATGGAGTCTTTGCTTATTCTACTTAAGGCAGTGTCTGCAACGCTTTTGTTAATTAAGTGTTTCCTACTATTTCTATGTTCAATTAGAAACATTTTTGGCACCTCAATATCACAGATGTAGCAACTGGTTGTTTGGATCCCTGCAAGAGAAAAGACTTCCAAGGTCAACTAATCAAAAATAAATTTTAGATCTGCAGGTTACATTATATCTAAATACCATACAGCATAATGTAGACTGTAGGGGATGAAAAGTATAAAAAGACTTGTTCCTAGTAGTTTAGAAGGATGGGCCATATGGGTGAGAAAAAGGTGTGATATATGTCCCCAGACTGGAATATGGCATTAAAGACTCAAAACATTCACAAAATTTATCCAATTTATAATATTTGGTAAAATACCAGCGCAACTTTTTTCCTCTGATCCCCGGATTTCAAACTCAAAATACTTTTGTGTATCCTTTCCACAACTCCATAACGGCACTACGTCATTGAAATTGCCAAATTTGTTTGGTATTAAGTCTATCTCATCCATGGTGAAGAAATATTTGTTTATAGCCATTCTGAAATTAAGAGAACACATGTCTATAATTAGATTATGCTTAACAAAATTGTTACTATATACGTACACTTTAAGTATCAGTAATTGATCATAATTATTATATTAGATTCCATTTGTACTTGTTAAATTTTTGTCTAATGCGAATTATAATCCTTAGTTAGAGAAGATCAAAGGCGAGTGTTTTATTTAGAATAAAATCGAAGTCACAGTATCTTAGCCATAAAATCTTATATATATATAAATTTTATACTTATAAAAATGACAAAATATGAAGTCTCGGTTTTTTTATTATTTGTCTTTGATCTTTGAAGCATAACCTATTTAAAAGTTCAGACGTGAGCCTAGTTAGTTTTGAACAAAACGTAGTATGTGTGTTTTGTTTTAAAACTATCTTTGGAAAAAGAACCCTTGGGTAAGACCATGATAAAATATGTTGTGCTATGTCTGAAAGTCCACCCTTGTATATTTATAATTAAATTAATGTTAAGAATTTAGTATAATACATACATTTCCTTAAATTTCTACGTAGGCTTTACGTATACCGAACCACCTCCACACACGTAACAAAAAAAAGAGATTAAATAATAAAATCAATCTCAGCTCCTAAAACTTATTTAAAAGAAAGTAATATTAAATGTCATTAAATGTTTTAGTGTTGCCTATAACATGTTTAAAAAAACGCCATACGTTTAAAATACTGACAAATTTAAAAGAAAACAAATAGTAATAATTGATGTAAAAAGTACTTTCAATTCATTTAATAAATAATGATTATAAATTAAAAGTTCTATCTACTCTATTCTACTCGTCTAGAATATTATTTTTAATATAGTAAATAAGGTACAGCAGGCCGATTTTGTAACTTTTGACAATCTGGAGCTATATATCTTTTTCACCTATTATGCAATATTTGGAAATATTATTTTCCATATTGAGGATACACTAGTAGACGGCTGCGGAAAATATACTCTATTTTAGATATATACTTTTAAATAGCAACACTGAAAACCTAATGGGCTATTTCAGAAACTTCGGTTACGGGATGAACCAAGTACAGATTATAGAGCAAAGTAGAAAGGTAAAGGTTGACAGTCCGCGGTGTGGCTACATGAAATAAATACTGTCTTACAACTCGCTTGTAAGGTTTTCTATCTATACTAATATATAAAGCTGAAAAGTTTGTTTGTTTGTTTGAACGCGCTATTCTCAGAACCTACGGGTTCGAATTGAAAAGTTATTTTTGTGTTGGTTAGATCATTTATGGAGGAAGGCTATTGTGCTAAACATTGTGCTATAACTAATTAAAGCGAAGATACAGCGGGATATGTGAACAAAACGGGGGAAATTATTCACAATATGGGTTACCGAGGCGTACGCTGCAATAACGGTCAAGATACCAAAAAAATATATATGAAAGAATAATTCTTCTTTAAAAGATCTAAAAAAGTCCGCGACGCTATATGTCTATCTTTTAAGATATGTTGAAAGAACGACGGAAAGGGACGCGATCGACGTCGTGGGTAACAGCTTGAGTTTATAAACACGAAGGGGTTTGCAAAAACGAATTTGGATGCCCAAAATAACTATACTACGCGGACGATGTCACTGGCACAGCTAGCTTATAGTTAATATTTGAAAGCGAATGCTAATCTTAAAAACTACTGGTTGGTATTGAATTGTATATTTGTGTTGGTTACATCTTAGATATATAGATAGATAGACTCTGGTCTATCTATCTATATGAATATGTAAAACGATAACGACGGGACCCAAACGATGGGTCGCGTGCGAAAGAACGCGACCGATGTCGTGGGAGGCTTAAATTTATAAAGATGTAGAGGTTTGCAAAAATTTGGATGCCCAAAACGACTATTCTGTCACTGATACAGCTAGTAGGTAACATATAAAATCGAAGAAACAGTAGATAAAAATGGGGAAAAATATTAATGTTTGACGATTCCGTTGCGTGCGCTGCGAAAACGGTTCAAGATTGTATAATATGTATGAAAGAATGATTCCTTTTGAAATGTTTTAAAAAATGTCTGCGCATCGCAAGAACGACGGAACCTTACGACAACGAGCAAACAACAATGAACAAAAGAACGATGGCCAAATCGTAATATGACGTGTATATCAAAAATGCGTAATTTTTTACTATGAAATATATTATAATAACACATATTACAGGAAACAATCATACTCATTTTTCTTAAATTTTTTATATTTTTCATCTGTTCAGGACGTTAGGTACGTTAAGAGTGCGCATATCGAATATATCGTAACATAACAATGATTATATACGTTTATTTATTGCTTTTTTGTAATTATTTATAAGTAAATGTTCTTTTTATCATTTGCGTGTAACGGAACGATTTGCCACGGAGGCACTATGGATTGACAGGATCACTGACACATGACTGACAGTGTACCTTTGTTCAATACGTCCAAGGTTTAAAAACTTCTTTGATTTATCCTCCCATTAACTCATTCCGCTTTTTACATAACTCTATTTATATACTTAACGAAAAAGCTAGTTAAGATTGTTAATTAAACTTATTTATTTAATCTATTCTTCAAGATTTTCGACTATATTAAATCATGTTGGGTTTTGTTTAATGTTTTAAATCAAACCCTTCATGATTCGCGGTTTAGTCAGGTCCAGTACCTTTAAAAATTAGACTAATGTTCTTTTTAAAGATGCATTTTAATGACCGGAGTAAGTATTCTACGCGGACGAAGTCGCTGGCACAGCTAGTACGTGATGTATACGTGTATGGTTAAAATTAAATATTCTGTGTATATTTAGCAACTGTGTATAATAGCAACATTTTTTATCGTAACGAGATTTGCTTGATATATTTTTACTGTTTTATATTATAGTTTTTGTTACAATGTAATAAAATTTCACATTTTCAGAACATAATACTTTAGCTATCACTTACAGTTTGCCTTACTCCTTAGACTACCATTTTCAAATTTTAGTGATATGCTAAATATATGAAAAGTCTTACATTGTTTTAACTGTAAAAATTCATGAAATCTTATCATCATGTTTAAAAATTGTTTTTTAATTTTACATATGATTGCTGGCAAGTATGGTTTATAAAATCAGATTTCTATTCAGCATGATGTCTTAATTCTTAAACGCTGTCTGAAATGTCGATATACTTAGTAATTTCGCGAATATTAAAGCGCGGTTACTATCATTTAAATATATGTATTACTATAGGCTTTCAGTAAAATATATGTATTTAAATAAAATACTTTAACCGTTTAAAATGCGAAATATATTAGTTAAACGTATTAACTATTGTAATTGCTACGCAGAGGTTATAAACTGCATTGTGATTGTGGCTTTTTCTACATTGGCAAAACAAAGCGTAACTACACCAAAATTGAGGAACACATCGCGGATATATATAATGTATAACTAATATATTTCGCATTTTAAACCGTAGAGTGTTTTATTTTAATGTTTTTCAATTATTTCAGCGATATCAGCCGTGTTCCTCTTTAAAGCAACTCCTGAGTCAATAACATTATCATCCAACATTTATAAAAACACGTCAAACAGTAATAGAAAACTAGTTGATAATACTGGAACGTACAGAATGAACATTAATCAACTTATAAATAATCTGTCTAAGTCGAAAGCAATAGATGTTCTTTCTGAAAAATTAGTTAAACTAATTTTGAAACAATTAAAACTTAATGTCTTAACAAATGGCGACATTCGTGTAAGCGAAAATGTCGAACGTATAGAAATAAACTTTTAAAAGAACTCACAGTAAATTGGATGCTTTGCATATAAAAATTTGTAACTAATTAAATTTAATGTTATGTTGTCATTATAAATGTATTCTAGACACATAAACGCTGTACTGTTAGTAGATTGGTAAAGTTTTTTAAAGTTCTACTGGGAATTTATAATTAAATTGTGTTATTATTAACGTACCGAAGTAAAGCACCAGGTATATTGAATATTCGGGTTCCACAAAATCTAAGCCACGTTTCATTGGCGATTCCTAACTACGATGTTCTTAAATACTGTGGAAAACTGTGTTTAAAGGACTTGTATTCTAAAGGTATATTATTCATAAACTTCAACACACGTCGTAGTTGGATGTGGCTGGAGTCTAGCCACATTTTCAACTCATATGGTTGAGCAAAGTTAAAATAATTAAAATTTTTGTTAAGTCACATTAAGTAGATAATCACTTATTAAAAATAGAAGGGTTATTTGTTTTTGTAGGACAAATGTAATTTTAAATAATTATTATTACCATTTGGAATAATTTAATTTAGATAAACGAAATCGATATTTTTTGTCCTTGCTACTTGTAAAAAATAAATTAAGGATCACCCACTTAATTCCTAGTACATATTTTTTACATTGTATGGTTTAATTACATTAATGGCATAATTATTTATTACGAGTGTTTGAAAACTAGTCACGTTGAGTACTATTAGTTTAGAACGACTGTTGTGGCTCAGACAACATGTTGGGGGCAAATGTGTCTTCTTTCACAAAATTAATATTGATATTTCGATTTATATTCGGATATCATACAACGCTTTTTAAATTTAAAGCGTGGGATTTTCTCTCGAGGCTTTACGTGATCTCATTTGCTGTCTTTATTGTGTACGAATTTTGTACAATAACCGTTAATACGGCGTCGAGTTTAAATGTTTATTATGAAGTGGGGCTGTTCTTCACTTTGACAGATTACGCGATTACTATTTTCTTTTCTCTGATTAACGGAAGAGTTTTTTCCAATTTCCACGAGAGACTGCACGCTACGGAGGCTAATTTAGGAATGGAGCACAAACGGCGAACCGCGACAGTATCTCTCATTTTTGCTTCTTTGATTGGCTTTAACAAATTCTTAACCGCTTGGAGTTTCAGTATAGCCCATCCGTTTGTCATATCTATGTTGGAGGATAGATCGCGTCTACTCTGTTTAATAGCGTGGTATACAATGAAAATCGGCGTTTCCTTCAACGCCATTTCGCGGTGCACATTATTCGAATGGAACTGGAGAAGTATCCGGCGCCTGAGGGAGGCCTTCCATAGAGAGCTCGTGAAGAGTAGAAGTGATTCCGTGTGTCATGTTGAGGTGGCTGATATCAAAAAGTATCTCGGTGCATACAACAGTCTGCTGGAAAACCTTAATTCGACGGGCTCATCTTTCAAGATATCGGTAACTTGAATTCTTATCTTCGTTCCCACATTTGACTCCGAAATGAAGTTAACCTATTTGTGAAATTAATTTAAGGTAAAATAAAGGTGCAATAAGAAGTGTACTAAGTTAGTTAGTACGCTATTTGTCCCTTACATTTTTCATTTTAATGTAATTACAATGAATAAGAATAACTAGTGTTTGTTACAGATATTATGGGATGCTGTTTTAACTTTTTGTTACGCTTTGCTCACTACACTACGCCTGATTTACATTACCACGCCACTTGTTAGTATTTTTCTTATTACTTTAAATCGTATTTACTCGAAGGGATTCCATGATGATTTGTCTGTCTGAAGTAAGGCTTGTATTATTGGTATATACATTTATAGGCATATCGGTTTTTCATAATCTCCTTCTCGGGAGAGACCGTTTCGAAGAGAAAACAAAGATAAATACCGAGGACCGAACCACCGACCTCGAGAACGTCTGGAGGACGAAGAATTCAAGATTATACAACATAGAGCTTTTAAAATTCCTTATTAATTATTATTGCTAATCACAAAATTGTTATAGCTCAACATTGCGTCCCTGCTGGAATTCGTGTACCATTTGGCCGTCTTCGTTTACCCCTCCGTCATGGTAGAGTTGGCCAAAAGCGAAGTGCAAAAGATCAAGTACCTCGTGAACGAGATAAGGGCTCGCCATTCAGGTATTTGTTTAACATCATGACGTACATTTTAAAAGGAAAATCCCATTTACCGCCAAGTTACCATTTCCCAGATCTCGGACCAAACTTTTGGAAATTCTGTTAAAGTCAATAAACACGCTTAATCAGTCGTTTCACTTTAGCCTGAACGTTTATCAATCTCCAGAATGAAAATAGGTAGACACCCCATTTTGTTTGAATGTAATATTGTTGGATTGGGCCTTGTATGAAGTTTCATGTTTCCACTTCTGTTAAAAGAATATACGTACACATTTTTGTTTTGATGGAATGTTGGCGCCATAGTTTACGTTTTGAAAATAATTTATTTATGAGAAAAATTTCCTTACTTAAGAAAATTTAAAGTGTTCGTGCACACAGATATTTTGGCAATATTAAACAATTTATAGTGAATGCGCAAAACTGCCATTTGTTGTTAGGCAAACATACACTGTAACGCATTCTTTATTATTTCCCTGACAACAAATCTCAATTGTTTCAGACCCGAGAGTATCAGCTAAAGCCGACGACGCTCTCCAATTCCTCAGCCTTCGCCCCTTCGAGTTCGTCGTGTGGCGTTTCATGTCTGTCAACATACAGCTGCCTTTGAACTTTGTGGTCCTCATCGTATCCTACGTCATTGTCACCATTCAGTTCACGCACATTTATGGCTAATCTGCCTCCAATAGAATTTCAACTTAATACTGCTTTATGCATAATAGCTAAATCCTGCTGTAGACCATAGACGTGCTGTGATGATTAAAAATAAACAAGCGCTTTTTATTGTATTAATCGACACTAGTGTGCATGAATTTGATTTGTTTCTTACAATTAGAAGTGTTGTGTTTAGTGAATAAATACCTCAAAATCTAGATGCGTAGTTTTTATATACCAACATTTTTTATTTACACCATATTACGACGTCTTGGCGTATAGATCGAAGTTTTAAACTATTCTGTTCGACTTTGAAGAAAAATTACTAAAGGAGCAAAAGATTTCTTTCATTAGTTTCAACAAAAATTATGTAAACCACAATAAAAGTACAGAAAAATAATAAATTGCAGTGGTATGAAATACAGAAGTGGGCATAGAATCCAAACATGGGTAAACATGATTCATTGCGTCCTTAAGCCTGAGGCCAAAAATAATTCAAGTACAAAATGACGCATGGATCAGTCCAATTAAATAGCTCGACGTACATGAAACCGATACGTCCAGATAACAATAAAGACCTTAAATGCACTTTCAATAATGAAACAAATGGAACTTCATTTCATTACAAAAGCAACCCAATTTTCAAAGAACATTCTCGAAACGACGTTGTTATCGCGAGTACGTCTAATGCAAAACCAAAAATGAAGTTGTTTAAATTTCCAATCTTTCGTATTCACCCTTATACTGTCTTTAATACCGTGATGTACATTCGACTGTTTCTCGGTCATTACTTTCATACTGACGAATCGAAAATTGTCTCGAGTTTGAAGAGAGTGTATTGTCTGGTCTTTGTATTCCTCTTCACCATATTCTTCACTTACAATTTGGAAATCGATCTTGTCACACCTGACTTCTATATCCCAATAAAATTTGGAGTACTAATTATCTTATCATTCTTCTTCGAAACGTCCATTATTGAACAGATCATGTGCGTCAATTCTGTATATTATAAGTTCCACGGATTTCAAGAACGCATATCCTGCCGCGTGTTGCTTTATCAGCTTGCAGAATTCATTGTTGTTTTAATTAAGACTGGAATTTACCTGTTTGCTCTACGCGAACCACCCGGATCCCCTTTACTGGACAATGTGATTATATTCTCCATCGGTTTTTCGAACTTCCCAAAGGTTTTCTTTCTAGATCTCATATACGAGGCAATGAAGAGCTTGAAGCGATCTCTTCAGAAGAAATCGACAACTTTGAATGCTATTGGACGAGATGATATAAATTACGAAATACTAATGATGAAGCAAGATTTGTTTGCTTACAAGCGACTTATGAATCGATTTGAAATGGCCAGTGTGGAGTTGCAGATTGGGGTCGATATTAAAAATATATTTCAAATCTGCAATCTATTAAATGTCATCTTTCCATCGCCTTATTGTCATTTAGTAGATTTTTAAAAAGGTTTAGCTTTTCTAAATCATCTTTCTTATATGTAAATAATAATTGGTCCGTTGCATAATCTATAATAACAATAGGCTTGGTTTCAGGTTTTAGCAACGATAATTATTACCTACCCGACCTTCATATCGATTTTATACGACAAATATAGTTAGTTTCAGGTAAGATTTTTTGGATTGGATTTGGATTTCCGACCTTCGAAGGATTTTGCGCGTTCATCAACTACGAACTGACAAGTCAAAACACTTTTGAACGGCTCGTATACAGTTACATTAAAGTCGATGAAAAATTTGATTTCATTTGTTAAGTTATAAACGAATTATGGGAACTGTCTACTATGTTATTGATTATTAATTGTTATTTTTTTTGTTAAAAAATATTTAAAATTATGCCACTAATCTACGAAAGCAGTACCTATTGCAAGGATCTTGTGTATCACGAAGGTATCAACTAGTCTTCTGACTGAGTTAGAAAACTCTAACGATTTGTGAGAGTTAAATTTGAAAGATAGACTTAAGTGTACCAATGTCTCGGACGTTAATAAATATTTTTTGGTTGTCGCAGCGCACGGAACGGAAACATATTGATCGCAGCGGAATTAAATAAAACCAATAAAGCCTTCCTTGATAATTAATGGTCTATTTAGTCATTATTTATTTAGTCGTACCTAAGATAAGGGCGTTTAAACAAATAAAAAACAAATTCTCTTATTAAAGTGTAGATGTAGTATAGCAGAAAGACATTCTTACATTTTACAATATTTTGCAGGATACGGCGAACTTCTTAATGGTGATGCTTGACTTAGTGCATATATTTTTTTCACTAGTCGCACTACCTGTCACGTCAGAGCTGATCACAATAGAGCGGGAACGAATCCTGGATATTTTGGAGAAGCAAATAGACCGATGCCTCGGTAAGTAGATGAAATCACGCCGAATACTTTTTTACTAAACAGATTTACACCTTTTTTATTTAAAAACACGTAGTACTCTCTGGCACTGATATTTACGTCTTTTAAGGAATGTACTTGATTTTTAAATAGTATAGTAATAGTATAGGCTTAGGATATCTGGCACTATACGTCCCAGATCTCTTCGTTGCTTTGCGCTGCTGACTCGTGCAATGATTGTACTTAATTTTATTAGCATGTAAGCAACGAAGCTGCATTAGGGCATCCTCTGTCAAGGCTACGGTAGATTATAAATTAATAAATTCCAAAAATTCCTAGAAATTCTTGGGTTTTCGAGCAGTTCGGTCGTGATCGATAAGTTGTTTTCGAATTTTTGAATGATATATATCTTATTTTATTTTATTTTTAAACAGGGGTTGCCGGGAAGAGATCGCTAAGGCCGATCGAAGCGATAAGGCCGCCCATTGCACTCCATAACTAGTAATGATATTTTTTTCTTCTCTAATAGTGGTATTTTTAGGATACACTTGTTTGTACTTTGTGTGTTGCAATAAAGAGATAATAAAAAAAATAAAGATGCAAATGAGTCTTCATGCAATTGTATAACGTTTTATGTCTTGATAACGGCCTCCCAATACACGCACATTTTTGTATCACTTTATTATATGCATTCCTCCATTCCATTGCTTTTTTAGGATCGAGTCATTCTTCAATATCAATTTCATCTGTGAAACTGTTTAGGGAAACATATCTGATACATTTCTTATTGTTTCTTGAGTTACTAAATTAATTAGTAAATAAGTAACGAAGACCAAAAACCAAAAAGCCTGACTCAACCGAGTTCCAATTGGGTCCCCGATTACCCTACAATGAGTCGCGTCATAAATAACTAGCTACTATAATAATACTTTAAGTGCTTTCTGGAAAAGAAAGTTTATTTACATAACCAATCAAAAATAGAAAACTAACAAAGTTAACTAGTACAGCTGTGAACCTAATACTAATCTTACAACTAACATTTTCTTACCTGGAAAAAGAAACGACAATAAAAGATATTCGCACTTTTTAGGCGACCGCATATAAACCATGACATTACAAAAATTTCGATACACGCACAGACTAATATAAGTTTCAATGACAGATTATATTATAATGAGTATGAGACTAGTGCGCCACCATGCGACAAATCCTTGAACTAGTGGCGCGCGCACATTTGAAATTCAATAATTCTTTACAAACATATTGCTATGTTAGTACAATTCTCACTAATAATAAGTGGTATTAAAGTAAAAGGTGTACGGTTCTTCTTCTTCGGCGAGATAGTGTCGCGGACATTATTTCAAAACATTTGAAGAGGAATTATTCCTTTATTTTTCTTGTTTCTTGAACCGTTTTCACATTTATTCCCGTTTTTACACATTTTCACTCTTCCTTCGTTCCTACTGCACGCAGCTTGATGTTATTTAGCCTTCGTCGATAAATGGTCTAGTCAACACAAGAAGACTCTTTGGCTTTCTTTTCGTTATGTAGTAATCAGGTTAATTTTAGTAAGTATTTAACAAACACGAGTAGTTTTAATAAAGACACATTATTTAAAGCAAAATGTATGCCAGTATATGGTTGTTCCTTTGATATATAAGTGAGATAGCCCGCCCACTTGAGGCGGTACGTACGACGGCCGCAAGTGGTTGGATTTCCGAGGACTGACACACTTCCTGGCTCGGTTGACCTAACTCCGCGTTGGTCTGTTTCACGACCCGAAGCGATATTTTCTTGCGTTACAAAGAAAAAATCATCTCCCGATAAAACCTATTAATCGTTACTACATTAATAACCTTTCATTAAGTAATGACCCCCGCTTGCTAATCGTAATTAGTAAAGATAAAAAACAAAAAGAAATGCTCGTTTAATATTATAATTTTATTTATTTATGCAAATGAGGAATAATATACGAAAGTATGGAGGGCAATGGGCGGCCTTATCGCTAACAAGCGATCTCTTCCAGGCAACCCAGATGTACCCATGTTTTTAAAATTAGCTTTAATAAAGGGAGAAGAATTAAGGGCAAGAAGAATAGAGCACAGAAGATAAATGGATATGTGCATCTCACCGAAAGTGAACAAGTCCATCCCAACACTTATGGAACGCGGAAATATGATCGAATTTTCTCAAGCCACATACGAATATAGAAATTTTGCAGACGTTCTAGCTTATCCAACCGTTCCTCATTTATATCCGGAGAGCATACGTCTGCATAAACCAGTATGCAGCATACGTCTGCATAAACCAGTATGCAGCATACGTCTGCACAAACCAGTATGCAGCATACGTCTGCACAAACCAGTATGCAGCATAGGAAGGAAATGACTCAGTCTACAAATGTTGAGGACCCATCGCGATTGTCTATAAGCTTAAGAGTTTGTTTGTTTTTCAAACACGCCAAATTCAAGAAGCACCGCTTGACCGACAACGGTTCATCGTATAAAAAAAGATTTAAACAAAATTTGCAGAGAATTTTGTATTCTACAATATTGATAGTAAATTTAACTAGTAAAAAACCCATTAATTAGGAGTAATACTGTATAACATCAAGACCCCCCTCGGGCACCCTTGGTCTAGCCGCAAACACGGCGAGCGCTGTCGCGCTCGCCCAAAACGCCCGGTTAGTATTCGTGGCTCCATAGGAACACAATACGAAATAATCATTCAAAAAAAAATATATGACATCAAACAGCTGGGCGAATATTTCATTTCACATTCCTTGAAAAACTATGTATGAAAGAACAATTCTACTGTCTCTGTAGTTGTACACATTTAAATAAAACACGAATAGATGCATACAAGAATGATTCTTCTTTAAATGATCTATAAAAATGTCGGCGACCGGATTACCAATTATTTATTAGAGTTGTATCAATGTACTCGTAATAATTTTAATTTTATACACAACAAAACGACGGTGGCCGGATCACATAGTCTAAATATAAACATTGCGGAAAATAAACAAGACATAGCAGCGAAGCAAATATAATATATTTTGGGCAGTATAAAAAAAGTATAGTTATTTTTTAATACCTCATTTGTAATGAAATTTTATACATTAAAAGGCTTCGCTGATGCGTTTATATATATATATATCGCCGCAGGCATCCTATGAATGCTGATTATGCCAAGCACAAAATTAATTAAGTTCGAATCAATTAACTCCTGAATAATCGTTATTATTTAATTAATGAATTACTGAATCATAAAAGACTTGTTATGTTTATTGGTTCAAAAATATGAATTGTTAGGCAATGTCAGCCATATTGAAATGTAAGATTATTTAATTTAATCGCCTTAAATTAAAAAGGCTTTCATAAAATCATTTTACTCGTTAAATAATTAAGTTAAAATTATTATCAAATTATAACAAACTGCTTTGTTAATAGTTTCTTCTAAACTTCTAATTAAATTTAAAAAGTCAAGCGATTGTACCGCCATCTAGTTGTTTGACGTCGCAACAAAGAGACAATTACATTGTGTAGTGATTTTAAGTGGGGGGAGAGCGAACGCTCAGCTGGGTCGGCCAGTTGAGTGGGAGCTCACTTTGCTGCGGATTTTTGAAGCGAAAACATTGTAAGTAAAATCCATGTCACTCTGTATAAAACAATAGACTTAAACTTATTCTGTATTTTGATTTACTATCTAACATTAATCTTTATTGTGTTAATGTTACCTTTAAATAGAACATTGAGTTTAATCGTTGTTTCTTTGGTTAAAATACAAGTTTAGCGTTTACAATATTGCTGGCAGAACTGATGACTAGTATAATCTGAGGTTCTGCTTATTTTTTTAAAAAATTATTCACCTACCTTAAATTCGACATATATATATTAATTAATTTACCATAAAAAGATACATCTACTTCAAAAATCCATCTTTTTTGAATGGCTAATAATCAACGGGCTATGGTTTCATCTACTTGCTCCACTTTACTCGCGTTTCGGTTTTAGTCTATAGTTTTTCGAATATCCAAAGCCAAGCGCGTTCGTTAAGTTGTTTAATATTTGGAGTATTTCACCTTTATTCAAGTAACTCCTTGTCTGTCTTCCTCTATCGTAAAAAAATTGAGAACTATCCCTGTACACACAATAATAGCCTATTTATTATTTATCTGAATATGCACTTTAAAATGAATATAAGTAGTATATCCAGTCTTAGAATTACTCTGACCTCGGCATTTTATCACCAGAGAGATTTTTCTTTTAGAATACCAATTTCATTGTCTTTAACAAGGTTAACATTTAAGATAATATCTTTTAAGATATTTTAGCTTAATAAAACAATAATTTACAAACATTATTTTTAATAACAACTATTTCAGTGTTCAAACGTAAATAAGTAAGTTTATTTTATCGATAATGTATATGGCCTAAGACGCGTGATGGATTTTAAAATTATCGATCAACGTCATAAAAAACGGAAACAGATGCATGCTTCGTGTAGCGGCTTTATTTTTCTTTTTTAGTACAAGTGAGAAGTTTCAATAGGTACATAAACACAGTTGTTCAATTGGGGAAGCAAAGATTTTTCGTGTGTGTTTTTTTGTTGTGTGTACTACTCGCGTAAACTACTTATAGACAGTATTTGCATTATACTTGTCAAATAAGATGCACAATGCATACCTACTTATTTATGTTTATTGAGGTAAGCTCACAAAAGAAAAATCTAATTATTATAAGAAGGAATTGTGCGCTAAAATTCTAAAATTTTTATATCTCGCATATTCAAAGTTAAAAACGGGTAGTAACGTGTAGGTTTGAGAACTTTTATATTTTTCACTCACTGAGTTTTTTTTAACCTGCACATGATGGCATGATGATATAATTTAAAAATCGAAAATTAAACCGGCATCGGCGAAACGGCATAGAACGCTGACTATGCTATTTTGGAAACTTTGTTGGAAGCACATTAATATGAGGAGAGGTAGTACTAGCTGGATATTCTTACAAAGAGTGCGCAAAAGAGTTTGCTAATTTTTTAAAAAGTGTTTAAAGTGTACAGAAACCAGATTTGCACTATGTAGGGGCGGCAAAAAATGGTAACAACAGCTCACGAACTTTAACACTTACCAATCTAAGTATAGACGACGTAAAGAAAGCCTTAGTACAGTTGAAACCAAAATACTCCTCTGGGCCTGATGGTATACATTAATAATAAATTGTCCTTCAATGTGGAAAAATGCTCGATAATGAACTTTACTAGATCAACGGCACCTAAGCCATTCAACTATCAATTAGGCCCGGTACCACTGAAACGTTTGAATCGAATCACGGACCTGGGAGTGTTATTCACATCAGACTTACATTTTCGGGCCCAGGTCACCAAAGTTTGCAAAACAGCGTTTAGGTGTTTAGGGTTCGTTTTACGGCAAAGCAGCGACTTGACTAGCTTTTCTACGGTTCGAATTTTATACGACGCCTTAGTGAGAAGCCATTTAGAATACAACGCTACCGTTTGGTCTCCTCACGCGGACAAGTACCGGTTAATGTTGGGAAAGGGACAAAATCACGTTTTCTTTACATGAAAAGTACACTCATGGGTACATCCTACTACCCATCACTGTTCGTACTGGGTATGATGGGTTATTCGGAGCGTAGAGTGAGAAGGGAGTTGTCTTTTGCAGCGTATGTTATAAGGGAGAAGAAACCAATATGGAAATGCTGGAAAGAATTAGTTTCTTAGTACCTGATCAGTACATACATAAAAGGCATCGCCCAAGTCTTAAAAAAGTACCCTTTGCTAAAACGAATTTGTTAGGAAAAGCGTCCTGGACAAGAGCAATAGAGGTAGTAAACTTACTTCATAGGCAAAAAGACATTTTCTATGAGGCATGGAGTGAGCTCGTGAAGTGTTTACAGTTTATGATTTCATATAAATTATAAAATAATAAACTGATAATTAGTAATAGTAAACTAATGACATTTAACATTAGTTAATAGTTAGTTATAAGTCATAGTTTAATTGTATTGTATATTTCTATGTTAGTTTTTAAGTTCAGTGTCGAATTGGGCTCCCACCTGTCATGGCGTGAATTTTAATGAGTAAATAAATAAATAATAAATGAATTTACAGACTCACTTCTGTCAAAGTACTAGCAACAAAATATGTACCACCACTAGTTACATAATGCCAAGTTGTGCTTCTTTTGTAGTAAAAAATTGTCCATATACAGTACATTTCATATGTAAGAAAATTTGAATATCTAGACTATTTTGTTTTTAATAGACTGCTGTAGTCATAATAATGATTTATCTAAATACTGTCTATAGTTTACGCGAGTAGTACACATTTAAATAAAACACTTTAACGGTTTAAAACGCGATATATTAGTTAAACTTATTTGAAAATGATTTTTAACTTCGGCCCGACGTTTCGGATGCTTTGCAGCAGTCTCCCCGTGACCACGGCTGCTGCAAAGCATCCGAAACGTCGGGCCGAAGTTAAAAAATCATTTTCAAATAAGTTTAACTAATATATCGCGTTTTAAACCGTTAAAGTGTTTTATTTAAAAATGATTTATCTACTAAGTTTGCAAATGGTATAGGAATGTGTAATTATTATTTGTGTCTATAGAATTATATCAACTTGGCTTATTTATTTCTATTTGTCTAACTAATTAGTTAAACTTATTTGAAAATTATTTACGACCCGGCATTTCAACCTCAAACTCAAACCATTTATTTTACAAGACAGAATAAATAGAAATTTAAATAAATTTCGGTGCTTTGCAGCAGCGGTGGAGAGACTAAAGATGGAGGATGTCTCTGACGCCAAAGTAAGAACTAGCGTAGCAGCACTATCTGTTCAGTCGAAGTTAGTACTTGGCGAAACTGGCCGGGACCTTTCAGAGTTGACTCATGGTGTCTTCGTTTTTGTCGGTATGCTTTTTTGACGTCCAGAGTTATAATATGCGATGCTAGGTGTTTGATAATTATAGGCCGTCCTCTCTATTGAAATTTCTGTTTTTTTTTTTTAATTTCAATTGTTTCGCGTACTAGTCTTGGAAAAAATCGACTCTAATTTCCAAGGATTTTTGGCTGGTCAAATCGAATGTAGTGATTGGGCCCTTCAGATGAGTGTTGGCATACCGCAGATTTGGAGACGTTTATGTTTTATATCCGCGATGTGTTCCTTAATTCTGTTCTCGAGACACTACGCTTTGTTTGACCGATACAGGATAGGCCACAATCACAATCCAGTCTGTAAATGCCTGCATCTTGTAGACGAAGATTTTTGGTAGGTTTTAGGACTTTTCTGAATCTTCTTGGGCGGTTTTAAAACTGTGTCAATAGAAGCTCGTTTCAGGACGCTGCTAATTTTATCTGTAACTCCCTTCACATATGGTAGGCGGGCTGACGTTGGACGGTCGGCGGCTGGTTCCTATTACTTGGGTGCTGGGATGCTTGTAACTCCTCATTTAAGTGTGCAGCATCACAGAGAAGGCGGGCTCTCTGAAACAAAGATACTCACAGAACTGAGTTGGCTGGGGTGGTGATGTGTAACCACTCCCTGTAAGCCGTCGCGTCGTCTAGATGTTACAAATGAACGCAGTGACAAAAGTTCATACCCAACATATAATAGCAAAAATTGGTTGACAAAAGAGGTGAGTTCGAGGACGTTCAACCAGTATTTATAGTATCTTTTGCCTTGGAAAATTTCTTCAGTAGTTCTAGTGTTTTTTAGTCTTATAAACTTAGGTTTTTTAGTCATAGGCCTATTTCAGTTTTATTAACATTTTCACTAATATTAGAATTCATTATGCTCGTATGCCAACAGAAGCAACTCATCACAATTAACCAACATGTATTTATGCCTGGGCGCTCTAAGTCCACTAATTTAGCAATCAATATACAATTTTTAAATAACTTTACGGTTAAAAACGCGATATATTAGTTAAACTCTACTATTATTACTACTAGTTTTACAAATATATCGCGTTTTTAACCGTTAAAGTGTTTTATTTAAATGTGTACTATTCGCGTAAACTATAAACGGTATTTAATGTAAACCTTGCGAGAAAATCACGTTTTCATGTAAATTGTGTGTTTGTTTAGCAAAAATGCCAAGTAAGAAAAAATGCACTATACGCTGATGCAGAGAGCATTATCATAAGCTGCAATCCGACTTAAACTCACTTGTTGAGAGGCGACATTATAACGGCATAGCAATTAATGAAGAAAAAGTAATTTTAATTATTTATAAGATATGCCAGTAAAAAAATTGATTACTAAATACTTCTTAATTCCATTCGAGAACTAAAATGCGTTAATTAGCTACTTTTAATAATTATATGAATGTATTATAATAAAGCATCACAATTTTGGGGTTCCTTATTAGAATTACTAAAGATTTTCGTGATCTTGGTTATTATCTAAGGGGCCGCCAGCAGTGCATTCGCGTAGGTCATCGTGGAGCACTCTTGGTTATGTTGTACCCCAGGGTGGTATATGATCTCCTCTCCTCTTTTCTATCTCTATAAATTCAATCTCTTCCGACGATCTCCAAATCTACACTCTCTGTTCTTTAGAAAATAACTTAGATGGGATCAAATTAATTAACACCGATATTCAAGTAATAGATTAAGCAAATTCACATGACCTTTTACTAAATCCGATCAAAACGAAGGCAATTATTATTGGAAGTCCCCATCAATTATCGAAAGTATGTTGGAACAATTTACCTCTTATAAGCACACATGGTGCCTATCTCGGGATTTGCACCACTCTTCGGGCCACTCTATCATGGAATGATCAGATAAACAAAGTTAGTGGAAAAGTGTTCGGCGTTGCAAATATGCTGCGCCATCTACAAAACTTCTTGCCAATTCCTACTAAAATTATTGCTTGCAACTATGCTAATGTTTTGTATTTAGATCTAACTGAGGAACAAATAGTTAAGTTGGAGAGGCTTCAACATTTCTCAATTGGATTTATTTATGGTCTCCGAAAATACGACCACGTTTAGCACTATTAGACTACGATGAAACACTCACATCCTCTGTCTTCTTTTCTTTATTCTCTTGGATCCACGCACTCCTACCTATGTTAAACAATGGTTTATATTAATGGGTTCTTCCAATGGAATTGACCGTTGTTCCTCATACAACCGTCTCCTTCCTATGCCTACCTATTCATCTAAATGCAATGACTCTTCTTTTTCTGTACCTACAGGCTGTCCGCCTAATAAATAAGCTGCCACCCGCGATTAGGCTTTCACAAAGTCTTAAATTCTTCAAGGTCAAAAAATATTTTATTAAAAGTATACTCATTTATTATTATTTCGTTATTTGTCATAAGCGATAAGGCCGCCTCTGCACTAACTCTTTTATGTAAATAATTAATTTGGTTTAACTATATTTGTATTTAATTTGTTTGTGCAATAAAGTGTTTTATTATTATAATTATTAGTATCTATTATAAATGAAAGAATGTATTTTAACGGGAAGACCAATAAATAAATTAGTTAATTTACAAAGAAATTTAAATATTAAGTATATAAATTCCTTAAAAGCAATTTTTTACGTTTGGTATGTTTTAAATCTTCGATATCGATATTAGCCACGGTATCTACCGGTATGTAATTTTTTAGAATTAATTGTTTGTTTATTTCGTGTGCACTGTAATTTCAAGGTGACAATATTATGGCCCTAAATTTAATGTAAAGGTATATTTGGCCTAGAGACTCGTCCAGAAGAATGTTTTAAATGCTTTCTAAATTTAGAGTGGGAAATACCCCCTAGCTTAAGCAGTTGCTGCCCTCGTGAAGCCTACATCTCTTACTACGGCGCCGTCCCAGCGCCAGCTGCAGCGGTCTGAGCGGTGACGGCGCGAAATTTTGGTGGTATCATAACGTAACGGATTATTGCAAAGATATACCTGGAAAAACAGCTTTGAAAATTCGATCTGCGCGATTGCGCCGAGCGCCGAGGCACATTTAGCTCCGCCCAAACGCTTCATGGAAAATCCTGCCCTGCCCCCGCCCCCCATCCTCCCTCTCCTCACTCTGAGTTTGATACGTGACGATCGATCTGAAAGCTCCATGCTATTGTATTGGAACGCATGTTTCTGCTAAATATTTTTGCATAATATTATTGCTATAATTAAAAAAAATCGCCTTCTATTTTAAAACATCAGAACTTGTCCATTAACGTTAAAGCATTTTGAATTTGCAAACGTTTTTTTATGTTTAGAATTTACAAATGTACTTTCCATCGGGTAATCAATTCAATGGACTCGGCAAATTAAAATCTCTTGAAAATATTGACAGTGTGAAAAGGAAATGCTCAATATTTTAAAATAATCAAATAAGTACCTACATGTTTTACTGTCTTCGTTTTTTATAAGAGCAAACTTCCGTAAAACGAGACATTTTGACGGTATTTTGATTTTCCTGTCTCGCCTTTAATCTTCGAAGTTAGTCAAATCACCACGAACTAATAATATAATATAAGCTTGTAAATTTATCCAAACTATTTTTACATAACATGTTGCTTAGCCCTGTGCCCATAATAGTTTTCAATTAGTCGTTTTTAAAATCAATCTAACGGTATCCGTAACGGTTGTGAAATTGTAAATTTTATTTTATACGTTAATTACGTTCTAGCTCCATTATATATGATTTCTTTATCATTTATAATACTCAGTAAACCACATAAAATAGCATTCTGTTTTTCATCTTATTACAGGACTTGCTGCGTTATTTAAATTAAAAAAAGAAAGTAATATATTAAGTAAAAAAAATAATTATTTAAGTAATTCGTTGCATAGTTATTATTTTAACACAATACATTTTAAGTTAAGACGAAGTTGCGCGAATAGCTAGTTTGTATATAAATATACTGTACAAGAAATGATAACTTGCGTTTCAATGCAATTAAATTCGTTATATTTCTGTACTACAACATTTTCCCTTGATCCCTAATATCTCACATCAACACCAGGTAAAGGAACGAAACACATAAAATAAGTTAGCAAAAGAAAACACGCCGCAGCGAACAATGAAAGGAAAAAGCAAAATTAATTAGTCTCTCAAAAGTTTTTAATATGAGCATGAGAATGGAGATAGTAATGTGAAATGCGAAAAAGATTGAACATGGAACGCAACGAATGCATCATTCATTCGTTGCGTTCCATGTTCAATTGTTGTGTTAAGTAAATATTATATTGTCAACCTTTGGCGCGATATTATCACACCAGTGCGGCAATACTGTATTGTAATTATGTATTTTTTGTTTTACGGTTTGTTCTACTGATGACTCAATTTTGTTTCTTTTATTTTGAACAGTTTTTTTTATTGAAGACAGGAAACAGACAGAAATATCACTCTTCCACGTTTCCACTCGTCCACGAACTTATTAGCTCGGTGTTTCCAACTCTTCCCTAACACTTGTATCTCCTCAATTTTATTACATTTGAGCACTCAGAATAAACCGAAATGAGGTAATATTCAATAACGTCGTGTTAGCTTTTAGCCAGAGGGGACGCATCCTATCGGTCGCAATAAAAAATAAAAAAGCTTCTGCAAGTAATGTGATTTGAAACGGAAACGCTGTGGGCACGGCAAGTTACTCTTTTTTCAGGCGACTGCGAAAGTGGAGTTTTGTTGTTGCTGTATTTTGCGAAGTTCTATAGTTGTTGGATGAATTAGAAATGAAATTTATCCTGGGAGAGCGAGTGACGTATAGCTTGCGTTCCCGTTTGCCATTGGCCTTCAGCAGCCTGGCCCACGCAGTCAAGGGCAGCTCAGTCGGCTTCGATGCGGCTGCACTTAATGCACGCGCGGTAGTTTCACGTGAGACTCGAAATCGGCGGAGCTTCAAGTGCAACAGGTATTTGGTTAGAAATTTAATTTGCCGCATCGCACTCTTTTAAAAGTACTTTTCGCACTTCAAACATGTTTAAACAGAGCTTAGTGTTCATTTATTGAGATTTACTATTAAATAGTTGTCCGCGCAATTTTTATATGTTAACGACTCAGTAGAGTATCATACATTTGTTTTACAGACAGGTAGATCAAGTGTTCTAGCTTGATAGTAAATTTAATTAAATAATTATTGCATAATTGTAAGCCCGGCGGTGGATAAACTTTGCAGCTAAAATAGCATAAATATTACAATTACCCGTTTTACCCATCCTTTAAAAATCGATAAAAAGATACGTACTCAATTCGACGTTAACTTCTTGTGTAATCAGCTTTCATATTTATAAGAGAGGTTGTTAGATTTTGATCATGTATACGATCTAGCTTTTGTCTGCGCCCCGCTCACCGCTTCTAACTGCGTAGTTACTCTACATATTTGTATTAAAATATTAAAACTGGGTTTAATGAAAATATAAACAAAGCCGCCGAAAAAGGCGCCGCCCCTAGCATTGAGCCCAGCTTACGTCCGTCGGCTCTGTCGCATCGTCCTACATGGTTTTTTTTTTCAATTTTCAAATCATTAAGGGTAACTTATTAAATAGGTAATAAGGGTACACATAGATAGGTACAGATATTTAATTGAAGCGACCAAGAATCACTAAATTAGAAAAGAAAATTATGCTTATCACACTACGTTGGCCGGGGTATAGAAAATCCTATTTAAGAAAGTGCAACGTACAATGCCCGTGGTAAAACATATGGCCAAAGCAGTTGGTATCGTCGGGATCCGCGGGACCCGTAATGGTAGTTGCACACGATGTAACATTATTTCTTAATTCTGTGATCGAAATTCGAATAGTCTTGTACCATTACACTTATTGGGAAGGCTTAAATTTCTAAAAAGCATAACAGGCGTGCCTTTACCATTTTTAATTTTCAAAGAGATAGTTCTGAAAAGAACTATGACAAATTTTATAAAAAAGGATGATTTCTAATACTAAAACTAAGTAGCTCTGAAAAAAAGTTTTTATGAGAAGCATAAAATTGTGTTCAGTGTCTCTCGTCGAGTAGTTAGTCGATGCGCTGCGTAGTGGCCGCCGCCG